>BMAO01027745.1:0-173524 GCA_019973975.1 Trichonephila clavata | reverse complement strand
GTGATAGCGGTCGGTTCCTGCTCGACTCTGAATCCTCTTGTCTACCTGTAAACGCGGCTAAATGTGTGGGAGAAACTGAATGATCCACATAAATGATTTCAATCTAATCAATTTATTAATTCCAAATATCAATCAGATACAAAACAAATCCAATTAAGGTAGATGATTAAACAGTAGAGCGCAGAGGTGAGATTCTATAACACGGGGATACTACTACAGACTCTCAACTGAATCTAAGACAGCTTAAATACGCTCAAATATAATTACGTCGCAGACTAATAAGCTAACTTCTACTTAATCAAGCTCACAATACCTGTACTTTTTACGCATCGGATCCTACACTGGAAACTTGCACGTGATCTCTTCGGCTTGATCGATGTCGTTGGATCCAAGCTCTGTAATCTTTTTCCTGGACAACTCCAAGACCTCTAACTAATTCCAATCTCTTTCAATCTTCAAGTAACAGCTAACGCGCAGACTCTATGTTAACTCCTACTTGCCAACTCCAACGTGTCAACCTACAAACTCGCGAAAACAGAATTTATGTAATATACTTCATTTGCATAATCACGCTTCCTTACTCGGTGAAAGTTGGTCGAAATAAATATTTTCTTAAAAGGAGTCATGAAGGGATTAGTAGAACCGCGTATAGATCCGTCACAACGTGATGGGCAAAAGAGTCTTGTAAGAAATCTTAAAAGAGGTCAAACTCACACGTTATTCCCCTCATTATTGACTCTACACCCGATGCTTCACACACCGACCAGTTGGCTGTAGCACTTCGATACGTTTCTGTCAGAAAATCCTGTGCAAATGAACGCCTTGTACGAGTGTTATCAGGCGTCTCATAAAGCTCAAGTTATAGAAGAAGCAGCCCTCAACTTGCTTGAAGAACTTAAACTAGATTTGACAAACTGTCGGACCCAGAGTTACGACAATGCTTCAAACATGTCAGGAGTGTATTCAGGTCTTCAGTCGAGAATACGAGACAAAATGTTTTTGATGAGTCCGTAACGCAACATGTGCAGCTCATTCCTTAAGCTTAGCTGGTTGTTTTGCTACGGAAAAAGCATGCACTGAAGCTATTGTATTCTTTTCTTTTGTATAAGGACTTTACAGTTTTTTTTCGTCATCTATTCATAGATGGAATGTATTAAGAGATTATGTGCGAAAAAGCAATGAACACAAAAGTTGAACATTGAACCTAGATTTCTTAAGCTCAAATCTTTGATTGAAACTAGATGGTCTGCAAGGGCAGATGTTCTCAGAGCTCAAGTTACAAGTCGTAACGAAATCAAGAACGTCCTTAAAGAAGTAAACCAGTAATAGCCTCCGGACAGGAGTGATCACTTTTGTCTAGTGGTATGTTACGTGCTTACGAAACCATAGGTCGCGGGTTCTAATCTTCCACAACTCAGACACCTGACACGCGAGTTACAACTGAAGGATTTAACAAAACACTGGAAAGTTTTCAGACTACTTTATTAATGGTGATAAGGGACGAAATCTTACAAAGGAAGGAGGACACAGAGAAAAACAGTGAAATACTGCAAAGGAAAGAGCTTGATCTCCTTTGTGCTATTAAGGAGTTACAGACGTTATCTTTGCTTTATCTGAAAAAAGATCCAACTTTGATGATTACGAGGAAAGAGCATTGCAACTAGCTAAGGTGCCTGAGCTCAATTAGAAAAAAGGAAATTTTTTTCAGATGAGAGAAAAGAGACCCAGATTTTTAGAGAATGTCTGCAAGAGAAGTATTTCGAGCTGGAGTTTTCTTGCCAATTATTGACAAACTTGTAGCACAATTATTGGGATTGCTATAAAGTTCTTAACACAAGATTTGAGATATTCTGAAATCTTCATGAAAAGGAGCAAGAAGAAGTTCCGAAACAGGCGAAATACTAGGCTCAAAGCTACCCCAAAGACATCGATGAAGAACAATTTATGCAAGAGTATCAATATTTCAAAATATATATGAAGGACGAAAAACATAACAACAAGAGGAATATTTTCCAAAATCAGAAAAAAAACAAGTTGCAAAGTACCTACCCAAATTTAGAAATCGCAATGAGGATTTATTTGACTCTTTCTGTGATAAACTGCACAGCAGAGAGAAGTTTTTCTGCTCTTAAGAGAATTAAGACAGACATGAGAACTACTATGGAAACTGAAAACCTTAATAGTTTAATGATGCTATGCCCTCAAAATGATGTAACAATGGAAATTGATTATAATGATATCATTAATATTTTTTCAATGATGAAAGCTCGAAGAAAACCTTTGTTGTATTAGCACAATGACTGTGACTCAACTGTCATTATGTCTAAAAGTAAAAGATAGCCAGCTAGTTAACAAGTTGAGTGATAGACACGTTAAAAAGTTGATAGTTAATTTCATACAATAATGTATACTCAAGAGCCAGAACATTATGACCACCCCTACATTTTGCAATGAACTCACCTGGATGACGTGGAAGGCACGTGATCAGGTGGAAGTTGTATTTTACTGCTCCTGGAGAGTCTGAAGAATCATTCGCCCACTTACTTCTGTGTGTGATGGGAAAGACTGCGGATCTAAGCGACTTTGATAGAGGGCAGATTGTAATGGCTCGAAGGCTCGGAACAAGTATTTCCGAAACTGCATGACTCGTGGGTTGTTCGCGATCTACAGTTGTTAGTACTTATGCAAAGTTGATGAATGACGTTGAAACCAGCAGTAGACGACATGGTGTTGGACATCCACACGCTATCAAAGAAAAAGGTCGTTGGAGACTGTCTCGCATGGTGAAGCAAAACCGGAGCCAGACAGTGGCTCAGCTGACAGCCCAATACAATCTAGGGCCAAGTAGAATACTATCGGAGCACACTGTTCAGCGAGCACTGTTGGATATGGGGCTACACAGCTAACGTCCCACTCATGTGCCTTTGCTGACCAAGCGTCATCGCCAACTGCGCCTGCGCTGGGCTCGGGAGCATCGCGACTGGTCCATGGATCAGTCGGAGAGAGTTGCCTGGTCAGATGAATCATGGTTTGTCATTCATCACGCCGATGGCCTTGTCAGAATACCCGTCTTCCAGGCGAACAGTTGCTCCCTCAATGTACAGTAGGTCATACACAGGCCGGTGGTGGCGGTATTATGCTTTGGGGGACGTTCTCTTGGGCGTCTTTGGGACCCGTGGTTGTGGTAGAGCAGACCATGAATGCTACTGGGTATCTGAACATCATTGCGGACCAATTGCACCCTTACATAGCCTCTGTTTTTCCAGCCGGAAATGGAATGTTCCAACAGGACAACGCCCCGTGTCACAAGGCTAAAATTGTGTTGGAGTGGTTCGAGGAACATGATGCTGAATTCCAGTTAATGCCCTGGTCGCCTAACTCATCGGATCTCAATCCGATAGAACATATTTGGGATGTCATAGGACGGCAGCTCAGAGTTCAAAGACCACCAATTCGCAATATCTCGGATTTGCGTGACCATTGCTTAAATATCTGGTACAATCTGTCTCCGGTCATCTACCAAGGACTTGTGGCATCCATGCCAAGGCGAGTTGAAGCTGTGTTACGCGCCAAAGGTGGGCCAACTCGTTATTGACAGGTGGTTATAATGTTTTGGCTCTTGAGTGTATACTCTATACTGTAATTTCATACGATTTTTATTAATTTACAGTACTTATTTACAAAAGGATGAGAGGGGGGGGGTGATGCCGAAAGGTAACAAATGAACCAGAGTGACCAAACGATGTCACTCTCTTTCCTTACGGCTGCCGGTTCCCAGTCTGGGACACGGTGGTGGATGATGGAAGGACTTTCCATTAAGAAGACAAAGAAAGGGAAAAGAGTTAAGGGAAAATTCCCTCCGAAACAAAACTGGAAGAAGAACTGAAGGAGGGAGTGCTCTGGAAATAGTGGAACAATTTGAAGTGTCTAGGGCGCCGGGGAGATTAAAAACAGCCTTAGATGTACAAATAAAATCTGCCAATATTGAAAACTTCACCTATATGCATTATGTAGAAATGAAGAGTGAAGTAATAGGCCAGGCTTCAAAAGGGACATTTTAAAGCCTGGACCCAGGGCCTTGTCTCCTTCTCGACTTAAATTTAATTGCACAAAAAACGAATTTTCTAATAAAACTTTCTTTTTATTATACATTGCCTTTGTTTACTTTGCATGTATATACACCTTATTCGATAAAAAAGGTCGTAAGAAGGGCAGTGGCGTAACGTACACCCCCGCAACCCCTGCACTGTGGGGGCCCTAGGCTTCTAGGGGGCCCAAAGCCTGACTAACGCCATTGACGTAGACTTTCTCAAAATTCGCTTTACACTTTTTAAAATCGAATTTTTAATCGATTTTCCAATTGGCGATCTGACATCATTCATGATCAAAATTTTTATACGCTCGTTAGATATCTTTAATCCTATAGCCAAATCAAAAAACATTTTTCTTTCTATTTGCTGTAATCAAGGTGACGAGAGATACTTATCTTTAGCTGGTTTTCTTTTTAAACCTGAATTACTATCAAATAAAGTCAGACGCAGAATCGGATAAAATGCTAGAAAGATATAAAAATTCATCACTGTTATTATTACAGCGTACATTACATTAGCTGTAGGGAGGGTGGGGGGAGACAAGATTTACTTTTCAAAAAGGAATAGAGTAAATTATTGGCATCTTTAGCCCCCCCCCCCTTCAATGTGTTTCAATTTCATTAAGCGAAGTCGCAAATAACGTACATCTGTAATGCTATTTTCAAGTAAAACAGTAATACGATACTTGGAAAATCATAGAGAACATTTCAAATGATTATTTGATGATAGATTTATTAGTATTCAATCAAATGAAGCATGATGAGAAGAAAGCATAACGGAATGTATCAGTTTTTTATTTCTTTTTTCATTAAATCATTTTTGCTTCATACAAAGAACACTCCTTATTAAAAATTGCAGTATTTACGCTACAATATAACCGAACTTTAGTGCAAGCTCATCCCGGGATTCAGAAATGAAGAATGTAAGGTTAGAGATACCTTTTTTCTTTCTTAAGAATTTTAAATCGAAAATTATTTTACAGTGTTCGTGTCTTTCTTGGTCGTTTTTTTTTTGATTTACCATGTTATCAAACGTTAGATTTCCCGTTTTAACAAATATTATAAATGTTATATATTATTTAATTCGTTTACTCAGGCTCCGGTTGATTTTGTATTCAATTATGAGTTTATTATTAAATGTTTTTTCGTGATGTAAAAGGTACATTAAGTTATGGTTTGGCAATCCTTTGTATATATATACTACACGCACTTGCTAGAAAAGAGTGTTCTTAAGGACGAATGAAAGAAGATAAGTTCTGAAGAAACCACTAGACTTGTTAATTCAATGTCCAAACGATTTCAGGAGGTTTTCGAAATATGGGGTTATCCAACCAGCTATTAAATAGATCATTATCCTTTTTAAATAATTTTTACAGTTACTACTAAACAGTGAGCGCAGACTTTTGTACTTGATTTTTGTTGGTATTGCTACAAACCTGTTCTTATTTTAAAAGCTATGAGAGCAAAGCGAGCTTACTTTTGTTATTCTCAATACTTGGAATAAACTAAATAAATTATATTTTTAAAAAAATTTCAAATTCCGGTTTTTAAAATTTTTTTGTTGTTTATGCAAGCAGTAGTAGGTGAACGCAGATTTTTCTAGCAAGTGTATATATATATATAAGATCTGGCTTGGGGCCCAAGATCTGACTGCGGGGGGGGGGCAGTGATTTTCCGTTACGCCACTGAGGAGGGATCTATTTCTGAATAGGGTTTAAAGCCTCAAAAAGTCTTAAGGTCTCCAAAAATTCTCTGGGCATCGAGCCTTATCATCTGCTCTTGGCAGTGCCGATTTACGCTCATTTCGGGCCCTGGGCGCAGAAGATCTACAGGTCCCCTTGGCACTGGAGGAACGAAATTTACAACCAAAAAATCTGGTTATGTCCAGCTAATCCGGGCCTCTGGACACCCATCCCTAATACCCAATGGATAAACCGGCACTGACTTGTGGCTCAAAGGCATATTGGCTGTTAAAAAATCGTTCTTGATTTTTTAGAAATATTTTAACTAAATCTAGTTCGGTTACTTAAGATAATAAATATTATCCTACCTTTTCTGAAGGTTTCTGGGCAGAGAGCTGTCAGGTGTGTTCGAGGTTGTTGTTGATAGCTGTTGTCAAAATGTAAAAATTTGAGGAGGATTCTTTGAATTGCTGAATTCAGTTTTTAATTACAATTATTTTTAAAGATTTTATATACATTGCTACACACACATATGAACACAAGACATAACAAAAATTCATCTCGCGGGAAACAGATCGCTACCCTTTGAGCGTTTTTCCAAATCCAACTGGCATGGTTAAAAGCATGTTTTCTTATAACAGACGCAACTAGCGTCCTCTGGTGGGAGAAAGCGCGATTTACATATGTTTCATATTAGAGTTTTTAACATTGGCGGAATATGCAAACTTTGTGTGTGTCGAGAAGAATTAGGAAATAGGAAAACGTTTAATAAACAAAATTGCAATATTTAGTTTTAAAAGTAATACCTATTTTATGCTTTGACCACATTAAGAGCACTTTTTTATCTAATTTTTTTTCAGAATCGCTTGTTTTAATTTTATATTACTTTCCGATTTAGAAATGTTCTTCGATGTGAAAAACATTGTGATAACAGTCTTGGGAAAGTTTATTTTTCCATGTAGATTTGTAAGATTTCAAAATCAATACATTATTTTTAGAGCTTTTCGATGCCCATATTTGGAAGATGTTCAAAATATATCTTTAAATAATGATAATTCAACGACTGACCTAATTAAGAATTAATTTCCAAACTATAGTCGAACACGATGTACTGGAATGCATTTTAATGCGGCTCTCTCGTTAACTATCATAATGCCCAGATTCGCTTATCAAACTTCTAGCCCGCATTACAAGTGAGTTAATCTAGTCTAATCAAATTCAAAGATAACGCTACTCAATTAATCAATCTCCATTTAAAACTGAAATAATTCAGTTTATTAGATTACAAGTTTAAACGATTACATTACAAATTTAAGCATTAAATTAAACAAGAATAAGAACTGAGAAACATTGAATAACAATTAAGAAATCATTTTCACACTTATCTGAAACGGAGGTGAGGGATGGAAGGCGGCCCCGAAATTACTACTGTGGATTCTTTCACGGCATATCTGAAAAAAGTAAAAAGATGGTCTGTCGAAAACTATCGCACAGCGCCTTTTAAAGGAGGACCCATCGCCCTATTGTCCTTCCGCGAACTCTTTTACAACACTCCCATTGGTCAACCCAAAGGCGCAAATTTACAATTTTAATTAAATTTATGGGGCTATTCACTCTTGAGTGTCTGTGACTGCACCCCAGTCTAAAGAATTTCAACAACATCCTGTAAACAAGGGAAACACGCAAAATTACGAAAAGACGGGGACCATCCCAATGCCAGCCTCCCATCAATTTATATGCCCTCGCTTCATTCTACTGGCGTTTCTAATTCTGAGTTGGCCCTGTATTATAATTCTTTGGAGGCTCCTTAACAATTTGCGATTTTGGCACACATGTTTTGGGACCCCAAAGCTTGGGTTGTTAGCTACGCCTCTGCTTCATTCCTAATCTAACCGCCAAAACTCACAATTGTACCAACTAACCTCTAGCTCATATTCACCCCTCAGGGGGCTCACCTTCTTTAGGTGAGTACGGGTGTCACAATCCCGAGGTGCCCTAGTGATCTTTTCCTTTTCCCACGGGGTTTACTGTATTTGGTAAACATGGGCTTCACGAACCCGGGGTACCCTAGTGATCCTTCTCTATTTTCGACCCTCTTTCTTGTCATTCAATTCATTCTTTCTTTCTCTTCCCGTCTAGACCACAGATATTAAAACAAATGTTTGGCGCAGTATAGCCAAAATCGGCTCTTGCGCCAATAAACTCCAAAATCACTCATTCACTCACTAGCTCATTTTCAAGAAAAAAGGACGCCACCTGGTGATGATACAAAGGCAGAAAACTACAACTTGCGGGTGTGACACACATATGTCCTTTTTTAAATCGCCTATAATTAAAATAACAATATACGCTTATTTATGAATTAAATAGAGAGAGAGAGAAAAAGGAAATACTAAGAAACAAAATTTTATTCTTCAAAACAAATAAATCTTATACAAAGTGTAAATACAGCATAAGTTTTAGATCATGAATTTTTGTATAAATTTATGGAAATTTTTCATTTCTTTATTCAGTTAATTTTATAAAATATAAATAGAACTGTTTAAATATACATAAAAATACATTTGTGAATTATGTTTCTTTTTAAAATTGAACTATAATCACTATATTTTATGCTTGCGTCTTAAAAACTTACTAAATTGATATGTTTATTAACTGCAGATAACACACAATTGTAGTCTATTCGATTCCTAAACTGTATATGCTGGGTTGTGCAAAGAAACTCAATTAATTTAACTAGTTCCAAAACTTCTTTTCAAAATATCAAATAGAAAAAACAAATATTTTAAATAATTTAATTAAATTTTTATGTTTAACAGTTTAAATTCATCAAATTAAATCAGTTTAATTGATTACTTAATTTTTATGAATTTGATAAAATATTATTGGATGTTAATAAATTTGGAATCGGACTTTAAGATTATGCCAAATAAGGGCATAATCTTTCACGTTAAATCTGTCGTGAGCTCAAGTATCCTCCCAGTGGTGTAGTGTAGTATTTAGGAGAGGGGGTGCCAGCTCAGGTGTCGCCCTCGTCACTTGGCCATGGTTCAAAATTACTAGGTTCATCGCCAAAAGTCCTCGTGTAGATGAACAGTGCTACGTTAATATTCATTCATTCATTAAGACTATACGTGAGAAAACCTGGAGAACGTATGTAAATGAGAGGTAATTGTGGAGGAAATTTCAAAAGAAGGCACTGGTTCACCAGGAACTCTCTTGCCGGATATGATGATGATTCATGTTTTGAGTCATTTTTTTCAGCTAATTTTTGCTTAGTTTTTATGCAGAATAATTGTTTTAGCTATTCCTAATCTTTAAAAATTCTAGCTGTAGTTGTCAAATGTACTATTTTGCGTAATATAAGTATTGTTTTAATTTTAATTCATTCAATTTAGCCAATTATTGATGTTGTTATATTTGTTTTATTGAATTTTTAACCAAAATAATAAATTAATTATTGAGGAATTAAAACAATTGGAATTAGATTATTTGTTTAATTATTTTAAATTTTCTTGTCTTTCTTTGCTTTTCTCGGTTAAAATCAAAATATTAAAAGAAATTTTTTCTAAAAAAAAATAGATAAGAGAGATAGATAACAGGGGGAAAAAAGAGAGAGAAATTTTTTGTTAAAATTAAATTATTTTACTTGTAACTAATTAATTTGGAAGCTTTTCCTGCCTGTATCAGCTGTGGTTGGAAAATATTAGATCAAAATTTTAAATTGATAGATCTATGTTTTATCGCCATATTGTTAGAAATTTTGTTTTCCAAAATCGACCTTAAAGGCGATCATAAGCTCAGATAAATGTCATTTTCGAAAGACTTCTGATTCAAAATTATTATTTAGAGAGCATAATGTTACTTTTTGTTTTAGTTCAGCAACCGTACTTTTGATGGGCAATATAAAAAAAAAAAAATCAATATCCCATGACTCTCTTGAAACATACTAAATCACAAGTAGAATTTTAAGACCACAAATATATTTTAAGACCATAAGCTTAAGTTTTGCTACGGCTGTTGTTGAGTTGCAAGCCTTAAAAATTTGATACTGCCCAAATATTTTACCTGTCGTTGTCAATATTTCTGATCTACTTGTTAAGCCATCATAATAATATGAAATTAAATAAGAGGGGGGGGGGGTGATCTCATTATGAAATGAACTGATATCATGACTTTGTTTATTTTGCTTTATCTAAGACCCCGTTCACATCTCACCATTCGGGAGGATAGTTACATTCGGTATCTTCAAGTCCAATCAATCACAACAAAATGAGTTATTAAACATTTATTAAAACTAAATTTTTCTGGTGTTTTGTTCGAACTTCTTGTAAAATACGCATATTTTCTTTCTTTTTTTATTAAAATGTCTGGAGTAAATTCATTATTTCGCTCTGTTATATTTCCATTTAAACAGCTGAAGGTATTTTTTCTCTTTTAATATTTTTAAAAAATCGTATCAAAATGATTTTAAAAATTTTAGAATTAATAACTTTCTTGTGAATAGTATGTAAATGTGATATTTAACTAAAATTATGTTTTCATTTTTTTTTGTTTCTGCAGTTTTCTCGTCATTTTTCTTTAAGCCATGCAAAGCAAGTAGAATTTTTTCAAAGCTCTGAAGAAGCTACTTTTGATGTTCCAGATAATTCAAAACTTTTAGTAGGAGGTATGTTGAGCACATAAAATCTTTGAATATAGGACTTCACTAAGTTTGTTACTAATTTGCAGTTGATATTCTACGGACTTTTCTGCCAAATAAATCTAAAATTTTACCAAGTTGGGCCGACAATTTTGCACCATGATAGTATTAACCTGGCCACTAAAGATCTTTTTGGCTCGATTTCAAAATCACACCAAAAACGAGTAGGTACAGATATCAAATTAGTTCTTAAAGTTTTCTATTTCCATTTAAATATTTTACTCTTTATGTATCTATTTTTAATTGGTACATTGCATCTCTATCCATCGTTATAAAAATAATTTATAATTTTAGATTTAATTAAAATAAATAAATTTGCAAACTTAAGTTGTTATATATTTCAAGGATTTATTTAAATATTAGTTTAACTGAAGTATAGAGTGTCTCTTGGTAAAATTGATGATTCTTTTTGGTGACCTCTAAAGCAGGCTATGAAACTTTGAAGAGTCACCAAAATTAGCAATATATGAAGTCAAATGCATGTAAACTATGTAATATACGAATTTCAACATATTAAAAATAGAATTATTAGGTTTTACCAAGTTAAAAATGAATTTTAACATTGCAAATTGGAAATTATAACAAACCAAAAGAAATAACTTTAAAAATTTTTTTTTTTGAAGTACATAAATTGTTTTAAAGACATTAAGAAAGAGGCAAAACAATTCAGATTATTTGTTATATATATCTTTGCTATTTTAATTAAAAAAAAGACGAGGATTAAATTCATTCTCTCAACTACAGGTATTGTGCTGTAATTAATTCCTTTTAATGAATATTTCAGAAAACATCATTCTTGAAAGAATTATGAGACGATTGGCCTTTCCCATTGTTTGTTGCCATTAAAATCTGCATCTTAATAAATTTTATCTTCTTAAACCAATTATTCTTTATCATTGACTTTCTAATATGATGTACATTCTCTCTCCTCATGCTGCATTCTCAAATAAATTGATCACTTCTTAAATAAATACTTGTCACTCTTGCTCTGCAACTCAACAAACTGGCACTCAAACTTTCAGCTATACATCACTGTATTGCATACATTTCCCCCTTTCATTCTAAATCATTTAAAGAAAGTGAATTATACTTCTCAGCTATACTTTCTCAAACAATTAATAAATTATAAAAACTTACATATAAGCCCATTGACCATTTGTACCAAATCAAACATCAAATACTATGTTTTGTGTTATGCAGTTAGTAATGAAAGAAACAATGTTCCCCTGCTTGTTTAAATACAACAACCTTGTTCATGCATGCTTAAAAGCATTAATCTTAATAAGTTGTCATATTATTCTTTTTATATTTTTTGTGAAAAATGAGGGAATTTAATGCCTGCTTTTAGTGGTAGAGAATTCTGTGGAGTATTTCCAAACTTAGGACATCATTCCATAAAAGAAAAAGCTTGTTAATTAGTTCATTATGCCTTATGAACATAATTTTGGATCTTTCTAACCAAGCTCCTTTTCAAGTTTTATGTTTACTTCTCACAGCTTTTAGTGTGACAAATAAACATCAAATTGCTTGTCTATTTTTAAGTAAATAGATGTTAATATGCTCCATCTTTGATGAAATGATTCTGTTACTTTAGAAATAAAAGAAGGTAGACTGTAGAAGATGAGTCCCAAATTTGCAAAATATGTAAGTAGAAAAATAAGCAGTTTATATAAACAAGATTAATATGTTTGTGCCAGCTTGGTAAATTTTAAAAATATTGGCTGCATATTACTACATTTTATGACTGCTTTTGATTTGGCCCAATCAATCATTATATAAAAACAAAGCACACTTTTTCTTTCTTTAAATACTTATTGTTTATTTATATAAATATTGATGGTGAGGTCTCAGCTGTCTGTGAAGCTACAATGCAATTACTAGCTGCTGGCCTAGCTCCTGCAAAAGTTGTCTTCATCGACTCCCAGCTGCAATTTCAGCCTTAAGTAGTAATGCACCAACTGACTTCCTTAACACAATTCATCGCCTATCTAAAGTTGTGGAGCTAATTTCATATGGCTGGACTGTGGCCTTATAGTGGGTCCCAAGCTATGTTGGGAGCCGAGTCATCTCAACAGGAAGTCCCTTTGACCCTCAGAAGAGCAAAGAGCATTATATCCACATACTCTGATAAATGTTTTGCCATGACCCAAAAAACCAAAAGTCTTGGAAAGCCATGGGAAACCCTAGACCAGTGGTGGGCAAACTTTTTTAATGGGGGGCCACAAAGTTTAAGAAATTCTAGAAGAGGGCCAGAATTATAGAAAAAATTAATTTAGTGTTAAAACTTTTAATCATAATGTTATAAAAACATTACAGCATTACACACAAATGTTACAAATTACTTTTCACCTTAAATAATATTTATTTTAACTTTTATTCGAAGGCCCTGACGTGTTAGACGTTTAAGACATATGGAATTGTTTTTGATTTTCCATAATATTTTAGAAAGCAGGTTCCTGTTGTGACAAAGCAACTTTCAGCAGTGCAAAAAGGTGTTCATCAGTCAATCGGTTTCTGATTGAGTTTTTCCGCAATTTCTTGGTCGAAAAAGTCTGTTCGCACACATAAGACGATGCAAACATTGCCATAATTTTCTAGGCGTGAGCAATCATCTTTGGAAATTCAGCTTTTGGCAGTGCTCTATAAAAATCTAGTTTTGTGGAATTCAAGAACAATTGCTTTAAATGGGTGCTACACTGCATTTCAATAATTTCCAACTGCAGTTCTGGAGATACATTTTCCGGGTCTACATTAAACGGCATCGAGAAAACATCTAGCGATGATTGAATGTTCTTAAAATCTTGAAACCTAGTTTCAAGTTCTGCGTGAAGTTTTTTCAACGCCTGACTGAAATCTTTTAGTTTATTCTCACTCACAGGTGACATGGATTTTAAACGTGGAAAGTGAGTTAAATCGTTTTTCGCCATGCAGTTATAAAATAGAAAAAGCTGAGTTTTAAATGATTTCAGACAACCCCAAGTCTCATCTATAAATCGGTTCTTTGCTTGCAATTTTTTTTAAAATTTGTTATAGTGTTCGAGCAAATTGGTAAAAAATGCGGATCGGTCAGTGAGAGATAGTGAGTGGCGACTGAGTTCACTCGCCCGCGCCTCTCATTTAACCATGCTTTGCACACCATATTATGCAACACATGAACTACATGACTAGTTCAGCTTCTTCTGTAGGCTATGCATCTATTATTCTACTGAGCAAAATCCACTTTAAACTTCTCGATCATCAAAACGTAATTGTAGCGGGTCATGTACTATCCATGTCGATAAACCTTCAGCGGACCGGATTAAATACTTTTGCAGGCCAACTCTGGCCCGCGGGCCGTATGCCCATCACTGTGGGTCCTATCCCGAGGCACCTGAAAAGAGCCGAGGCTGTTGCCTGCTTTCGCCTAACTAGCAGACATGACTTTTTGGAAGTATACTTCCACTGGCTTGGCCTGCCCACTCTGTGGCCATGCCAGAATGGATGGCTACCACCTGCTCCAATGCACTGAATTCGATGAATACCCGACTGACTGCGTCGTTGGTCAGTACTGGAAGGCTCGGCTTCAAATGATCAAGAAGTCAAACACAGGTGTTGGATAAATAAATAAAATAAATAAATATTTATTGAGTGTTGTTCACTTATGCATCTTTAGTAATGAAACTTATCTTAGTTTTAAGAAATAATTTTTGTGACAACTTAAAAAGTGTGCTACTTTTTGATAAAATATTTAGAAATAAATTAGCATAATTGGTGTTTTTATTGCCTTTGTAAATTCCTCATAATTGATTGACTTTTTTGAAGAAATAGTTTTATTACATTGTTTCTATTGAGTAAATTTTTGTAT
The DNA here is from genome assembly GCA_019973975.1 of Trichonephila clavata. Taxonomy (NCBI): domain Eukaryota; kingdom Metazoa; phylum Arthropoda; class Arachnida; order Araneae; family Nephilidae; genus Trichonephila; species Trichonephila clavata. The sequence goes on along the minus strand of BMAO01027745.1, from coordinate 159,206 downwards.
GAAGTGAATTAGTATACACAATATTTTCATATTCTGAATTCATTGCATTGATCAGTATTTCTTAATCTTTTTAGGTTTTGGTTTAAATGGCATTCCCGAAAATTGTATTGCGGCACTTCTTAAAAAAGGACAGAAAAATTTGACTGTTGTCAGTAACAATGCAGGTGTTGACAATTTTGGATTGGGATTATTGTTGCAAACCAAACAGGTAAGTTATTTTATTCAAACAGGATTTATTCTATGTCTGATAAAGAGCACTTGTAAATAGATTTTGTAAAAAAAGATATGTAAAAAAGGTGATCTTAGAATTACAAAAGAAAAAAATCCAGTTGGTTTTCTATGTATTTAAAATACTAGATGTATGATTGAAGCCCAGTGATTAAGTGATAGCATTTCACACTTCCATGCCACATGTCCGGGGTTCGAACTCAAGGATAAGTAAGATTGACTCAGCCTTTCATCCCTTCAGTGGGTATATAAATGAGTACCAAGCTTGCTTGGGAACTAAACACTGGAGATTTCGTGTCAGACTGACCGCATGACCGAAACATCTGCTCATGCACCTCAGTGCCCAAGTTCATGGAAAATGAGATGAGCACAGTAGGTTCTTTGCCCTCTTGGGCTATTGTGCAACTGAGTTTAGTTTGGTTTAGATGTCTAAGTACTAACGCAATGTATTAAAATAAAGCAGTTTAGTTAAATTTTGAAAGAATGTAATAGCAATTACCCTTTTAGACATTAAATCAATTTTGAGTATAAATTAATCTTAAATTTTATAAGTTTTATAAGTACACTCTTTACAATGCTCTGATGTAGCTTCAGACATAACAAATTATGACATAAAAAAAATCAAATTCAGTTCAACAACAGTGATCTTAAACTTTAAATACAATAGTGGGGAATGCAATCACTTTGATTCAGTCTTAAAATTATGAGATTTGGAATCAATGGAATATGTGTTGCTCTGGATTGACATTAATTTAAATCAACTAAAGTTTTAGTCTTTCAGAGTAAGTTGTGAAAAAGTCAGAAAAGCAGAATATTTGACTTCTTAAAGCAAGGTGGTATGTGGGACTTAAAGGTAAATGTCATGAATTTAAATGTTTAAGGGGCATGATGCATTATCTGAAGTAACTTCCTACATTAAATTTTGTATTTAGCATTCGAATATAATGTAATAAAAATAAAAATTGTTTCATATTTTCAAAAATATTAATATATTATTGATAATAAAATTAAATATACATGAAAAATATCTGTGTATGAAATATGTCTCCTCTTGTTATTTGAATTTTTTAATTTCACCTTGATAGAATTTTTTATTATTTACTTATTTAATTTTTTATGATAGATAAAACGAATGATTGCTTCTTATGTTGGTGAAAATGCAGAATTTGAAAGGCAGTTCTTAAGCGGAGAACTTGAACTGGAATTTGTTCCTCAGGTAAGTATAACTGAAGAATCAAGGAATATGTTTGGTTAAAAGTTTAAAATGCAAACAGTTAGAGCAATTGTCTTATTGTAAAACTGTTTAACTATGTATTAACTATTGAAATTTATTGCAAAACAGCTGAAAATTAAAATTTTGATGCAGAATATTTTTTTAAAAATCTTGAATAAGAAATAATGCAATGAGAATTACAAATAAGTAAAATCAGATAGTTTGTTAAAATAATAAATCCTGTATGTACATAAGATGTTTGTCTGAAATATCTTTTATTGTATTCCTTATAGTTCATGACTCTTGATAATTTGAACTAAAACAATACGTTTTGGTACATTCAATATTTCAAAGTAAAATCTGAGGCTGTCTACACTACAACACAAACGATAATTCGAAGTAATCTAATAAAATTCACGACAATTCAAACACTTACTATCATGTGGAGTCCTGTAGTAAACAGGTTGGAGCTTACGTGTTTTGTGTTGTGTTGTATTGTCTCTCCTGTAACGTAGCCTCTTTGATGACCAACAGAGTTGACTCTGATTACTCTGACAGAAGCTAAATCGTACTAAACAAACCTTACAATTTTTTCCTTCAAAATCATGTGGATGTAGACGTTTTTCAAGCTTCATTTATTCTAGAAAAATCTGTTGTCAAAGAATGCCATAAAACAAAAAAGATAACAGATTTTTTTGTCAAAAAAAATTTATTATGTATTCTTTATTATGTATTCTTTTAATAGTTGTTTTTAATATATAAATGTCTTCTTTTAATAGTTGTTTTTAATACATAAATGCAATCTTTTAATACAGGATTTTGACTTTTGTTTTATATTTATACTGTATAATATGTATTTTTTAAAAATACTTTAAAATAATTTTATACATATGTACAACTGTTGTTTTATTACATAGTTTCAAATTTAAATGTGTTAGAAAAAAATTTCTCTTCATGTATTTTGAAAGTTTTTTCCCTATCCTCTTGATAATTCAAAGTTTTTCATTGGTCCCTTCAACTTCGAATTATTGAGAGTCTACTCTAACTGGATACTAATGCCATAAAAAAAATTTTTTAAAGTTGTCGTAGAATGCCATTTGTAGTAAATTATTACACACTAGATATTTTAACTTATCAATATATTTTGTCTTCTTTAATTGTGGTTGCTATTAAGCCAAAGGTTCATTTGAATTATTTAAATTACATTAAATTAAACATATGTTATAGTCCCCCCTCCCTCAAATTAAACATCTCAAAGCCATATGTTAGATTTCTTTATTTTGTGTTACCACAACATCATTCTATATGTTGTTTAGCTAAATCAAAAAATCACACTTCCACTTAAACTTGAATCTATGATCTTGTTGTATATTCATACTTTTATGTTCATAATATAATGCTGTCATAAAATAATTTGTTGTAGAAATATAATTAAAAATAGACATTTAAACACACTAATGAACCCAAATTTAACTTCTTCCTTATATCTGTAGGGTACTTTGGCAGAAAGAATAAGAGCTGGAGGTGCTGGCATTCCTGCTTTTTTTACCCCTACTGCTTATGGAACTCTTGTGCAGGAAGGCGGAGCCCCTGTGAAGTACAATAAAGATGGCAGTATAGCATTAGCCAGTGAATCAAAAGAAGTAAATACATGATGATACATATTTAAAATACTTATCTTTCTTGGTTTTGAAATTTCCTTCAATTTGTGTACAAATAATTTTTATAATTTATTACCTGTTGGAATTTAAAAGTACAGTAAAACTTCAAATAACTTTTTTTTTAAATTGGACATATTTTTCTCAGCTCTGACATATGCCACATTGTATAAAATATAAAATCAATTTCTCTGTGTTGGTTGCTTATATATTTTCAGTATTAATTTATCACTAATTTACCCTTGATAATTTTACTGATTGAGGTCATTTTCTTACCATTAAGCAAAGAATTAGAGAACTTAATTACATTCTATATTGTTTTCCAGTGTTTTATTATCTCATATTACAGATTACATAACATAAAGGACTAGTATGGATAAAGGCACATTATTACGATCTAAACTGGATTACAATGTTGTATTTTGATAATATAATCACAGACACTTGCTGTGATAAATACATTAAATTTTGCACTTAGCATTCAGAAAAGTTTCTGCATTTATTTTTTAATAAGAATAAGCAACTATGGTACTTTTTCCTATTTTTTCCAAAATATATCAATAAAACAATGTAATAATTTTGAAGGATACTGTATGCATGTTTTCACTATTTGTTGATTATATTTCTAAAATCAAATTTTTTAAAAAGCAGATGTGTATGTATAAATAAATCTTTGCACTCGTCATGTGTTGATCTGTTTTTGATGTTGAGTAATTTGATCCAATATCTTAAGTAGTTAATGTATAGAGATTTTGCTTATATTACAATTGGTTTAGTATGATAAAATTTTGAAAATCTTATTTAATCAAGGGCATACAAAACAAATAAATATAGATAATTGTACACAAATGCACATATTTGAATAAAAATATTTAGCATTCATTATGATGAAAGAATATCAACTTGCAGTTTTATAATGAGAAATACTATATAGGACTCAGTTTTTTAATGAACAAGGACTCAGAAATAACAATTGCATATATTGATATATATGGGATTGAATCATTTTAGAGGCAATAAATACCGTAAAAATCCGGCATATAACGCGCACCTATACTTTCACAAGCTGCATTTTTTAAATTTTTAGATATATTTGACATATAATGTACCCCCCATCCTTTATGAAGGAACCTGAAATATGTGTATGCAATGCTCTTATGTTTTGAAGTAATTTATTTGAGGTGTAATCCCAGGTTTTTGAAAAAATACTGTACTAGAACTACAACTCTCTAAGTTTATAAGGTATGTCATTTCTTTTTAATAAACAGTATTTTCATATATGTAGAAGTCTAATTTTTGTTTTATGCTCATCTCTTATTTCTTTTTATTTTTATGACTATCATTTTGATACCCAGCGTATAACATGCACCCTTAAATTTCAATCTTATTTTTTTGCGTTAAAAGTGTGCATTATATGCTGGATTTTACAGTAATTAAGGGAATGGCGAAATATTTACAAGAGAAGATTATTAGAAAATTCAATAATTTTAAATCCTTATTGGTGATTTCTTACTTTTTCAACGATGCAATTTTTTGTTTTTTAAATATTGGAAAATTCTTTAAAGAGAAACATCTCCATAACTTGTTGTATTGTATGATATTATATATTCGTGGCATTGCTTCTCTTAGAGTAAGCAGATGACCATGATAACCAGATGGTGATGGTTATGGACTAATAGGTAATGTCATTTCTGTCAAGTTGTACTAATTAAAGACCCACTGTTTAGATGGGCTGATGTACATTAAATTAATCAAGACTCAAAAGTCATCATGCTTGTGTAGTGGGGTGCATGGTCATGTGTTATCTCAGGGGCAGCAACCTTTTAGCTGTGGTGTGGCGTAGGATCATATACAGTAGGACATTTTTGAAACAATTCCATTCCCATAATAATGCATGCAGAGTAAGATAATAGAGGTCAATGATGTAGATATTTACAGTTTTACTATAAATTAATTTTGTATTCTTTAAAGATATTTCTTAACATAAAAATAAAGAGCATAAAATATATCTATTTCTTCAACAAATATAAAAATAATTAAGATTGGTTTTTAAACATATTTATTAAAATAAAAAGACAACATAAAATGTAAATATTTCCCTTCATTATAGTGAAGTAAAAAGATAAATAAAAAGTTTAACCCTTGCATGAACCTAGCGCTTGTACCGTTCTGCTTTCATATCGCAAAATCACAGGTGTAATGTGTGACTTTCAATTTAACATGATTCTGAGCACACAGCTGTTTAATAATTTCTTTGTGGACTTGAAGTATTTTTCATATAAAGAAAGATATTTTTACTTAAATATGTAAAACCAAAAACTAAGACCAGAGTACATGCAATTTTCTCTCTTCAAAATGGCAAAGGTATTCAATAATTTACAAAAAAAGCTGTAAATTTATCTGTAGAGTTATGTTTCAGATTTTTGCATAATTCTGTAATTGTCCATATTTATGGAAATGTTTGTCAAATAAAGCTCATTACAAATTTATTAACTTCCCTCCACTCAGAAATTGACAAATTTGTTGAGAAGTGCAGAGTGCCACTGAGAATTGTACTGTGTGCCATATGTGGCATGCGTGCTGCAAATTGCCGACCCCTGTGTTATCTTCATAATTTGATTGCAATTCAAAACTGTAAGGTCCAAGAGCACACATAGACCTCTATAATAAGGGTGGAGGTTATATATATTAAAAAAATGTAGATGAAAATATTAAGAGGAAATCTCTATGGAAAAAATTAAAAATCTGTTGGCTTATTGAAAGGGTTTGAACCCCAAAATCTTACCCTTGTGTATGCTACTAACGTGGTCTGTCAAAAATAGTCCTCATCTTGCTTTACAATGGCATAATAGTAAACAGTTATATATCAACTCAGAGTGAGCAAGACTTGAAATTTTTAATACTGTAATTTTATTCCTATGATATTGAAAATAATTATGATTCTGAAATGGTGTATATTCACTATTTCTTAGCAAATATAAGAATTAAATCTGATGTTAAAGAAACGTTTTAACTAATAATCAAATTGAAAGTTATTTTTAAAAAGATTTACTCTTAGATTTTAAAGTGTCTTATCTTTTCTCAAAATATAATAGATCATTAAATTTAGGTAATTTATAAATCAGTTTCTATTTTAGAATATGTGACAAGATGTTACTTACTGTAAAATTCAGCGTATAACAGGTGCTTTGAACACAAAAAATAAAACCGAAATTTTTGCCTGACCTGTTTTTGCCGGGTATAAAAATGAGAGCTTTAAAAATGAAAAAATAGATGAGCATAGAAAAAAATTAGACTTCTACATATATCAAAATACTGTTTATTTAAAAGAAATAACATTCCTTAAAAACTTAAAGGGCTGTAGATCTAGAAATACATTATTTTTTCAAAAGCCTGAGATAATACCTCTAATAAATGACTTCAAAACATGAGAGCTTTGGCATGTGCAGTTCAGGTTCAGTACGTGTTATACACTGAATATACCTAAAAGTTAAAAATTGCAGTTTGAAAGTATGGGAACAGATTATACGATGGTGCTCATTATATGTTGGATCTTACAGTAACTGAAAAAGAAATTAATGTATGTTTTTCTATTTTAGGTTAGGCAAATTAATGGACGTGATTATATTCTTGAAGAAGCAATCACTGGTGATTTTGCTTTAGTTAAAGCTTGGAAGGCTGATAAATTTGGAAATTTAATATTTAGGTAATTTTTCATTTCTTAAAAGTAACTCTGAATAATATTTCATGCATAGAAATTTTCTTATATATATGCTTTTTGTTATAGGAAGTCCACTTTAAATTTCAATGTTCCCATGAGTAAAGCTGCCAAAGTTACAATTGCTGAGGTGATTTTTTTTGTTGTTTATCTGTTATCAAATATGAAATAGTATGTTAGTGATTTATTAAATAGGATTTTCTTACCATTTTCATGTCTGTATTTCTGTAAATTGCAAAGTGTAATCCTATTCCACTTTTGTTTTATTATATGTAGTTGCATTATTGCATGCTAAGGATTTATGATTTTTGTCTTTTTAAGGTTGAAGAAATTGTAGAAATTGGTGAAATTCCTCCTGAACAAGTTCATGTCCCAAGTGTATATGTTCAGAGAGTGATTGTTGGTGAAAAATTTGAAAAAAGAATTGAAGTATGTTGTGGTCCTTCCATTTTCAGTTTCATTATTTTATCATTAAAAATATTGATATAGTGTTTTTTTAAATTATGTAAATAATTATTATGCATTTATTATCAATAGCTATCAGCATGATACTTTTTTTTTATAAGAAAAGGAAATCTTCCATTTTGTTTGATAATAAATATTTGTGGAGTTATCTTATTGGAATGATTGGCAGGGGGAGGGAGGAATCAACATTTTTGAATAAAGGGGTAATGATGGCGTATTGTTGATGTAAAGATTTTTAGAATAAATATGTCATAATTACTATCAAATCTAAAAGTTGAAATATATTGGTTGCTGTGTTATATTTTTTTCATCAAGAGACATTTCTAATGTTTTTTTATTTTTTTTCACGTAAAGATGTTTATGTGTAAAAATTCTTTATCATATTGTTGTTAAATATGCATTAGAAGACTTAAAGCAAATTTAACAAATAAAGCTAATAAAACTAGTATTTTTGAAAAAAAAATTTAAATATATTTCTTTTAAATAGTTGATAACTTTTGTTTAATATAATGATCAAATTTATTATGTTTTCACGTTATCAAAATAATTTTTTTTGCTTACAAAAAGCTCCTTTCTATAGCTTTTACTTTGATTATAAATAAATTATATAATTTTTGGTAAGTACTATTTATTTTCTATAAAATTTTAATCTTGTATTTGTGATGTTTTCAAATTGCTTGGATTAAAGAAATAAACTTGTTACTAAAGCATAATTTTTCTTATTTATAACTAACCTTGTGGAGCAATGTTTGAAGTATAAAGGACATTTAAATGACTTAAAATTCAAAGATTTTTCTTTAAAAATTTTTTTTTTTTGACAGAGATTGAAAATGAGAAAAAATGGTAATGGAGTCGCTAGAACACCCGCAGAAAAAATCAGGGAAAGAATTGTCAGAAGAGCTGCTTTAGAATTCAGAGATGGCATGTACGGTATCCTTTACTTGGTTTTTATAACAATTAGAACCAAATTTTATGTAATCTGTTTTAAAATTTTTTATAACCTGTTTTAATAATTATTGAACCAAACACATGTGTTTGGTTCACTTTATTATAAAATAGGTTAGTTAAAATAATTCACAACCACACAAAACTTGACATTCTAAATCTTCTTTTTATTTACATCATACTGTTGCCATTCACAAAAAACCATAAATCTTCTATTTACAAAATCGCTTCAGTGCAAGTTGAATTGTTTCATTTATTATTATAAACTTTTTAGAGCTTTGAATTTATATTTTAGTTTAAATATATGTATTAAATTACATCTTGTGGTTATGATATGAATATTTGTTAAACTCGTGACAACATGCAAAGTAGCCATGCTAAATTTTGTGTAAAAATCAAATTGAATCCTTAATTTGCATTTAGTTAACCTTGGTATTGGTATGCCAGTATTAACTAGCAATTACATCCCACCCGGCATGACAGTTCATATCCACAGTGAAAATGGCTTATTAGGATTGGTAAGTTTATATAATTTATTTTTTTTAAAAATGTCTTCAAATATTTTTAAATACTTTTATGCGATAATCCATACATGATTTTTAATAACATTTTAATAAATAACCAAATTTTTTAAAAATTAAATATTTGGGTAATTAGCCTGAGTCGGGGGGGGGGGGCAATTGTTTTGGCTCGAGGGCCACACTATCGAAGCGAAAGCCACACAATCGAAGCGGAGGAAGGTTGCACCTTTTTAAAAGGATTGCATCAAAAGTTAATTTTGCATCTTAGGAAAGGATTGAATTGTACCATAAATAAAATAATAAAAAAGTTAAATAAAAATGGGTCAGGTTTTATTCAATTGCTTTGTGCTAATTTCATATCTATAGCTGCAAGCACATTCAATGTTGGAATCAGTTTAATGAGACAAATGTGAATTTCTATTTTGTTTTTGAAGTCGAGTGAGTTGCATGTTGAAATTCTCATCATAGACCTGGGGTTGGCAACCTATGGCACACGGTACAATTCTCAGTGTCACTCTGCACTACTCCACAAATTTGTCAATTTTTGCTAGAAGGATAAATTTGTAATGGACCTTATTTGACAAATATCTTCAGAATTATGGACATTTAGGGAATTATGAAAAATCTGAAAGATAACTCAACAGATAAATTTACAGTTATTTTGTAAATTATTGAATGTCATTGCTAGAGAGATTTTATTGTTTGAAGAGAGAGAATTAATTGCATGTACTCTGTTTTCTGCTTTTGGTTTTACATATCTTAAGTAAAAAATCTTTCCTCATATGAAAAATGTTTAGAATCCTCTAAGAAATTGTTTAACAACTGAATGCTCAGAATCTTTTCAAATTGAAAGTTACAAATTATATACCTGATTTAGCAATATGAAAGTATAATGGTGCTAGCACTAGGTTCATATTAAAATTTTTGTTTATCTTTTTATTTAACCACATTGAAGAGAAATACTTATATTTTACATTGTCTGTTTTTTATTCTAATAAAAAAATTTAAATTACATAATGTATTTGTAAAATTTTTTAAATTTTTGTTTGAAAAATTAGTTATATTTTATGCTGTTTATTTTTATGTTAAGAAATATTTTTAAATAATGCAAAATTAATAAAAATAAAACCATAAATCTATATTATTAACCTCTATTTTCTAACTCTGTGTGCATTATCAAGGGAATTGAATTGTTTCAAAAATGTCCTTTGGTGTGGCACGCTGAATCACATTGGTAGATTCGTTTGGCACACCACAGCTAAAAGGTCGCCAACCCCTATCATAGACTGTAAGTTAATGTCAGTCAACTTGCATCTATATTTATTCTTTTTTATCTTCTTGCAAAGCTTCTCACGGATATATGTTGACACAAATATAGAGAACATTTTCTGACTATTTGGTTTTCTCACTGTCTTGGCAGGCCATGGAAAAACTCCTTGAAGTACGCATTTTGCTTGTGGGCTGCTATTTGCCCACCCTCCTGACTTAGTTTATATTTTGCCTTTAAACGCTTGTGTTTGTTCTTGTAGGAATTTTGGCCACGGTGGCTTACAAGCTAAAAGTCCTTGCATACGGTGGAGTGTTTGGTGTCATATCTAAGGTGTCATCCTCATTATTTGACTAAGGCTCAAAATTACTTGGTTTATTGCAAGTGCCCTCATGTTGTTGAGTAATATAAAAATAACTCAGCATATTTTCTTTCTAATAGTTAAGAGAAAATCAGCAACATCTGGAATGCCTTAAAGTTGTCTGTAGTTTTCCTTTAAAAATCTGTTATAATATAGTGCAAAAGTTGTATAATTCCAATTTCCTAAAAGAATCATTGTGTAAAGTAGGAAATTGTATATTATGAAATTCAGCTGCATGTTAAATTTCTTATAAAACTTTTGTATGGAAAGGCAAAAAGAATTACTGACTCATAAACATCGTCGCCACCTGATCATCCTCTGAAGTTATAAAGCTCATTATTTAAATTATAAGACTAATTTTGTAATTCTAATGCTATATTCATTGAAGAAATAATCAATTTTTGTGTAAACTTAAAAAATTAATTCAGAGAGCCTTAAAAATGTTAAGAATGCAATAAATTCACTATTCTTTGATTTCAAATATAGTTAATAATTTCTATGTTTTAATTTTGAAACAAGATTCACGTTAAAAAGTCATACTTCTATAATTAAATATAAATATTAATCTCAATGATTAAATTTGCTTACAAAGATATGCTACTTTAATCTTGCAATCAGCAGTTATAAAAAATCAAAAATATTCTTGCATAATAAGATTGCATAATTCTATTAGACTGTTTATTTATAGCTATAGCTTTGGATGAAAAATATTAAAACTATTCTTGATGCCTTTTCATCATAATTTTCAAAACTTTCTGTAAAATAGTTATATCTGCTGCTTTTGAACTTATTACTTCCTAGCTAAAATGATGATTGACTTGTATCTGAAATTATTGCAATTTGTTTTAAAGGGCCCTTACCCACTAGAAAATGAAGTCGACCCTGATTTGATAAATGCTGGAAAAGAAACAGTTACCATTCTCCCAGGGGGTTCTTTCTTCCCCAGTGATGAATCATTTGCAATGGTCAGAGGGTAAGATGAAATTAAAGAATTGTTTTTAATCTTATCTTTACATGTATGGTGATGGATCGCATTCTTAGGGAACAGATTTTTTCTACTAAAAATGAAGCATTGTGCATTTAATAAGTATTGTTACATTGTTGATCAGTTTTCATTTGTAGGAGAAATCCATACAATTGACTACCTGGTTCTTTCAGTGTAAATTAAAGTTGTTCTGATATCCTCTAGTACAGCGGTTCTTAATCCTTTATGTACCGTATTATGATTTACAGCAGTTTTTTTTCATACAGTATTTTTTTTAATTACTACATGAAAAATTAAGGAATATACATAAAAAAAACTCAACTTCGGGAAATTTAATCCATTAGAGCTAGTTAATTTATTAAAGATATTCGACTGTAAAATTAATTACATACACTGTTCACTTAAAGTAAATAGTCAAATCGTTTTCTAAGGTCTTCATTAACATACAAAAAAAAAGAACTTTTGACATTAACCACTTTTTTGGTACAAAAATAAGAATCTTCGCAATCCACTGAAAATGCAATTTCTGCTATAAATTCTGCTATTCTGCCTTCCCTGCTAATATACTCATCATAGATCCTGTGCTGCCATTTATCTTGGAAGAGTGGATTTAAAAGAATATTCCTGCTAAGTATCGTCAGAGTATTCATAAAAATGGTTATTCTATATAATTTTGTAAGTTCCGGTGGTAGATAAAGGGTTATTAAACTGTGGTCAGCAGACCCCCAGGGGGTCCACGAAGGTCTCTTATCTAATGTTAAGATTTCCCTCATTTACAGACTCTGAAAGACTTCATGGAAAAATTGAAAGATGTGACAATCCAAACTAGATCACTTAATTTGCCCCCCAAAAAATGTTTACTAGAACATTTATTTCGATCAATAACATTAATTCAGTTTTCTTATTGTTTACAACTACATAGTCATTACTAAAATGTAATATTTTAAAAAAATATATAGTAAAAACACATATGAAAAGATTAAGAACTGAATTCACATAGCATGCCAATACGATAACGATTGCATCCATCTCAATTTCTTCAATGAGTTGCACCTGTATTATTTATCTATTTGATACTAGTATTTTGCAATATTTTTATATACATTATCATTAAAGGTTCATTGTTTTCTTAGAGGAAGAAAAGTAGCGTTAAACAAGTCTATATAAATAGCAGAAGCAGTCTTAGGACTGTTGAGGAGACTTTAAACCATTCAGACATGCATTGGGAATCAGGGAGGAGTGTTCAAAATTTCGGGGGCAGCAATGCCATGCTGATACATAAAGGGTGGGCCGTAGCAGTCAAAAGTTAAGAACCACTGCTTTAGTAAATACAACAGATTTTCTTTTAGCAAAAAATCTTCATCATACACATAAAACAATTAGACAAATTCAAAGCTCATGCAAATGTGAGAACAGTAATACAAATCTTTATTTCTTTATTATATTAGGGAAATGAAACCTTTAATCTCTGACACTTTAAATGTTATTTCCCTGCATGGCTGGAATGCCATTCTAGGAGCTTCTAGTGTCATCTTGTCTAAAACTCTTCTAGATTTATTACAAGGATCATTTCTTTGTAGCATTATTAAAGGGTCATTCTTTCTTTGCCTATAAACTACTTTCTGACCAAAATATCTTTTCAACAGGGAAGAGCATAAAGAGAGCCCAATTTTCCTTAGAAATATGCTTAAAATACAGTTGGACCTGTATTCAACGAAATTGCTAAATCCTGAAAAAGAGTTCATTATGAGGAAAATTCATAAAATAAAGATACTGCTTTTATTGTCCTTGGTTTCATGAAAAAGTTTGCAAAATAGATGTTTGTAAAATGGAGATCAAATGCAATATTTTAACACATTTGCAATTTATGTGCCATAAATAACACCAGATTTTAGGGAAATAATTGCTTTATTTTTAAGTACAAAACCTGAAATATTTCAGAATATGATTAAAATTAAACACTTTGAAATATCTTGATTTGTTCAGTACCAGATTTTTAGTCATAATGGTGAGGATATAGGTATGAAATCACATAAGATTCCTTAACAATCCAATACAGAAGTTATGTCAGAGTTTGTATTAAGCTGCCTTAGATTTTTCAATGATAATGTAAATAAAACAGTTATCTTTTATCTGTATATATAGGGGATATTTCACATTAAATTTTTAGGTCATAATATGTGCATAAAAACAAATATATTTTTATCTTATTCATTCAAATAGATTTTGATTCATTTATTATTTATTTTAATCAAATCATACATTGACTTTTGTTTCTAGTGGTCACATTCAATTAACAATGTTGGGAGGGATGCAAGTATCTCGTTTTGGAGATCTCGCCAACTGGATGATACCCGTAAGTGTTTTATCTTTACATTTTAATATTTTCAATTGATTTAATTTAGATATTGCATACGGTATTTCTTTCTATACAGAGATTATTTATTTTTTAAGCAAGCAAGTTTTTATTGCTTACTTGCATAAAGAATAAAAATATATAATTGCAATGGGCGATCCAATAAATAATTCAGTTTTTTGTTAACATGAGAAATCCATGACCCAATATGCTGACATTCGATGGCATCGGATTTGGATGAGCGATTGAATGATCAAATCCAAGCTTTTTGGTCAGTTCTTCATTGGGCATTGAGTTTTATATTTCCCTGAAGACCTGCTGTGTAGAGTGGTTGATGCATATTAAATCTGTCGGGGTTTAAAGTCCTTATGTTGGCATTATGTGGAAGTTAGGTGAGAGTGGAATGCCAACTCAGGTGTTGTCCTTATCATTTGACTGCTGTTCAAAATTATGATATCCATCGCCAAAAGCCCTCCTGTTGCTTCAAGTGTGACATTAATAAACAGTCACTTGCTCCAATGCACTCTAATTATTACTCATAAAGTAAAATATTCTGAATATTCTCCTTAATCATTTGCATTGTTAGTTTGAAAAAAGTTTTAAAATCAAACTGCATTCTTTAAAATATGCACAAAAGAATAAGAGCAAGGCAAATTTATTACTGGCTTTTTTTGCAAGTATTTTTCCCTCTCTGTTTTCAATTTTTAGTTAATGCACTTGAAAAAATTACATTAAAGGGTTAACACAATATTAAGTCCAAGTATCAGAATTTTATCTCATTTAGTAATGTTTAATTTACTTTAACTATGAAAAGTCCATCAGTTGCAAGTTATGCGTCCACCATTTGTGTTGGATATCTTTTAAAAGTTTTTGGTTGTATATCAGATATCTGATGTTGGCATTAAAGAGTTGATTCTATGTGTTAATATTCAAAGTATTTTCAATCATTTTGCTCACACATACTAACACAACTATCTATCATTGTTGGCTGAAATTAGTTTGTTGATCCATTACTTTTTCCAAGTATGTTTGACATAAATCAAACATTTTCAAAAAAATTTCATTAACTTTATTTCTTTTTTGCCTTATTTTTACAGCCTAAACTTTTAAATTACTGTATTTAAAATCATTAAGTAATTTGAAATACAATTAGAATATCTTTCTCTATTGCTTTCTGGATGCTTTTCAACACCGTGCTTCGCATTAACAGCCAACAGAATTATCTCACTTCTCAATACAATCAAACCAAACACAGTCTGTCATGTTCAAAAAAACAAAACTCTCGGGAACCTATCTCTTCTTGGTACCATAAGCCAAGTCCTGTGCATCTTGCTAAAAACAAAGGAACTCGCTTTCCTTAACACAAAATTCGGCACAGCGCTTCTGCACTCCAAAAACCAAGAGACTTCCTCTTTCCCGAAGGTCAACCACTTTTTCCCTAAAAACAGTAACCCACCACCGAAGATGCAGAGAATTGTGCCAAACATTCCATAATCTATTGCCAACAGTAGGCAGACACTACAAATATGAATGTCTTTTAATTTTGTCTATGATGATTTAATCTTTATAAACATTAATTTTGAAATTTATTTCATTGTTATACTTGATAGGAATATTCTACACTACGTATTCCTATTTGAAATTATTTTAACCTTAGGGTAAACTAGTGAAAGGAATGGGAGGAGCGATGGATTTGGTTTCATGTCGAGGTACTGGTACCAGAGTTGTTGTCGTAATGGAACACACTGCCAAAGGGAAAACACCAAAGATTCTTGAATCCTGCACATTGCCTCTCACTGGAAAGCAATGTGTTGACAGGATTATTACAGAAAAGGTAACTTAGAGTCATATTCATAATTTGTTATTGCTGTTAAATGTGTTTTCAGTTAAGTTGTTAATTTTAATTTTCGCCTGTTAATTTTTGTTTAAAAATTTTTTTGTTTATTTTTTCATATGAAAATGTCTTTTATCTCTGGAATTTAGGATCTCCAATGTATTAATTAAATAATAAATTTTATTGTATTACATTGATTAGACCTTAAATTCAATAAGATTTCTCTCCTGTGTATTTAATTAATTATTTTATGTTGTAAAATGACAAATACAAAAAAAAAATTTTTTTTTAGATCAATGTGTCTCAACCTTTGTGCCACGGCACTTTTGTATGCCTCAGATTATTAATTATACTCTGAGAAAAAAATTTTAAAAATCTGGAACTGAATCATTAGGCTGTTTTATAGAAATAAACTATTCATAAAATTATTATTGACCGTTTGACCCTACTCTAGAGGAGAGAGAATTATTTATCACTTCCCAAATTTAGATACATAAAAAATTTAATTGGTTCGTAATCCATATGTGATGGCGGATACATCTGTATATGAATTATCTTTGAATGAAGAGGAAGAACTAATTTTGCTCTGTAATAATTGAGATTTAATTTCAAAACATTTGGAAGAATCAAATAATTCATTTTGAATTAAAATGAGAGATTATTCCATAATAGCCGAAAAAGCTTTAAACTTTCTTCATCTTATTTCTGTGAATTCGAATTTTCATCATTAATAAATGAAAAAAAGACCGAGACTTTTGAATGTAGATGAGGAAATGAGAGTGGCATTATCATTTTTATGACCAAATATAAACAAAATCATCAAGCTCAAATTTTGCATTAAATGTATTCTTATAATTAATTATTCAGTAAACATTTTGCCTTTGTTGTACATACTTATTTATTTAACATTGAGAATTATTATCATAAACTTTTCAAATAGTGTATTATAGATTAGTAAAATTCTTTTAAACTTATTTTATTTTTAGTGTGCTGCCAAATTTTGAAATTGTTAACAGTGTACCACAACAAAAAAAGGGTTGAGAATCACTATTGTAGATAATAAAAAACATGTATATGTAAATGATTCTGTAAATAGATATGTCTGTCTAGAATTCGGATCATCCTATTATTTTGTAAACAGAAAGATTAACTTCTTAAAAGATTATCTAAGAATTTTTAAAGAGACACAGTAAAAATTTGGATTTGTTATTTGAAAATTGTTTTTATATTAATATTTTTGTTAACAAGATTCAGCATACTGAATATTTTGGCAGATTGAATATTTGAATAATAAAAAAGATCCTTATAAAATCCGGGGTCATCATATAAGACAGATACAAAGAAAATTTGATTGATATTTATATAAATTAGAGCAAGTGGTTGAAGTGTTTGAAAACCACGTCTCTTTCAAGGACAATAGATGTGAAACAAATGTGATGTAAAAGAATGAAAATTGTAAAGATGTCTAATCGAAATTTTTTTGCACGACTAGAAAACAGAATAAAGATAAATAGTTACTGAGTAAATTCAGCAAGATCATCATTTAAATCACGGAATTTTAATGGAAAGCATGTGTAATGAAATAATGCTTAATATTAGTTATAAGAAATCTCACAGATCGGATGTTAGGTTAAGAAAAATTAGCTACTGAAATAAGATTGGTTTTTGATCCAGCATCAAATGAAAGAGATTAAAATTATTTAAATGACTACCTTAAATCTGAACCCAAATGTTTGAGACATTAAAATTTCATTAACACAAAGTAGCATTTTTTAGTGATAAAGAATAAAATTTGTTTTAGATTATGATAGGTAATCTAGATTGTTGACAGTTTGGGATTGTCTTATACGGTATATTTGCTAAAACTGTAAATCATTGGCGAAAATTTAATGGCATGGTTTGGAAATTTGTAGAGTGGGTTTCCAGCTTAAGTGTTATCCTAGTCAGTTGACCGAGGAGGCTCAAAATGTCAAGGTCAATTGGCAATAACCCCGCTTTACTTTTTGTATGATGTTAAAAAAAAATAATAAAATCAACAATGATTTGTCTTATCTGCAGAAATATGTGGTAAATTTCTTTTGTTTTTATCACACAAATTTTCTAATTGAATTTCTAGTTATCAATTTGTGTATTATCAAGTTTTTACATACAAATGTTTTTAGGGGGTCTTTGATGTTAATCCTGAGACAGGCTTGACTTTAGTAGAAAAAGCAGAAGGTGTGACTCTGGAAGACATTGTGAACACAACTGAATGCCAATTTGAGGTAAAAATTATTTTTTCTTCATGTTTTGAGATTCTTGTGTACATGGTAAAAAATTAATTTGACAAAATGTATAAGACTGTGTTTATAAGGTATAATAATTTGGTATTGAAATTTTCCTTGAAATTGTTTTTTAAATGAATGTTATACTGCTTTATATATATATATATATATATATGAGTATGTATATAATTGGAAAAATTTTGTTGTTGTCAGCTTTAATAATGTAACTTGAAAATTTTGAAAAAGTTCATTTCTTTTATTTTTGTGAGGTTATTTTCATTGATAGATGAATCCCCTCCCCCAATGTAAATATGAAGTCGTTTGCTCCCCCCCCCCCTTCATTACTGGTACTCTTAAATCTGTATTATAATTTAATATTTTTTCATTAAGTGTTCCTTCATGTAATTATTTTAAAAGTACATTTTTACCTTAAAATTAAAAAAAGGAAATCCAATATATATACATAAAAATTTTTTAAGGTTGTAGAACATACATCCATTCATTTTATTGCATATAAAAAACTTTTGAAAATGTTTTATAAGTTCTCCATTTTACACTTTAATAGGTAAAATTATGTATCGCCAGTTTAACATTATAATATTGGAGTGAAAAAGTATAGAGTATATTTTATTTAGAGGAGTAGGAAAAAGGAGTTCAATAAAATATGCTGTCTAATGGACAGTGAAATTACAATTCGATCTTTATGTTGGATCATGTTTCATTCAGAAAAAATGTCTCTAGTTTGAGTTATACTCTTAAACATTATATGCAAAGATACCCTGAAAAACCAGATTAAAATTTCTTTTATTTATAAGTTGAAAGAGATCTACTAATAAATGGGTGTTTATGAAAACTTATGGTTAAATGTATTTCTGTCAATTTTTTATAAAACAAACTAATCTTTTCTGTAATAATAAGATTATTGTTTGCATATTAAATAATGAGGCATAATTCCTTATCATAGATATTTAAATTTATTTCTTAAAACTGATCAGGATATGTTGAGCGAGAAGTTTGATAATTGCCAATTTCTGGTTTCCAAAAAATTGGTTATTAAGCATTAATCATCAGTTGTGTGATGAACACATCGTTATTGTGCACTTCTACCAACTTATAGTACAAGAGGTTAATAAATATGTACACACAATAACATGATCAGTAACATAATTACAATGCATACAATTGAAATAAAATTTTTAGTTATAAAACGTTTCCTTATGTTTTTGAGTAACTAAATTTTCAAAAAAAGATCTCATCTTCAGCATATTTCAATTTTCTATAAAAACTGAGTAAATAAGCTAAGGAATTATTAGAGATCTTCAAGTTTAAAATATTTGTAGCTGAAAAGTCTAAATACCTATTCCTTTAATATATATTTTCATTATTTAGGTTTCTCCTGATTTGAAACCGATGGGTCAGTGATAATATCCAAGACATTTTCTTATGGAATATTACTGCTAATAATTTTTGGACATAAATGAATTCTATGTAAATAAAGTATTTTTCTACTGTATTGTCTAGAAATTGTAAATATAATTTTTTGTGCTGCCATATTTCAGTGTGAAATTTAGTTGATTTTTATTTTAATTGTAGAGCTTATATCTAATTTTTAGTATTATGCTGATAGTGCATTTGATGATCAAAGGTTTAAACTTTTTAATAAATTGGATGATTCTACCTCAAATGTGTATTTTTTGGTATATTCGCCGTATAAGCACAAATTTTTTTAAAAAGAAACCTGAATTGTCTTGCACAATGTGATATTATTCCAAGATTTTAGAAATACATTATTTACCTATATGACCCTTTAAGCTCATTAGATATGTCATTTCAATATATGTAGAAGTCTAACTTTTTTATTTTTGAACCTATCATATAATGTGCACATTATATGCTGGATTTTACAATACATAAAATAATCAAAGATTCTGAAATTTTAAAGACTGCTATAATAAGCAATAAATAAGACATTCATTTTATTGTGCTTGCTTTAGGGTGTAATATATGCTATAAGTTTGATACATTAATCAAAGGGATAAACTATGAAATGCTTTTAAATAATTTGTTAGCTCAAGTTGTGAGAATGTAATCCACTTTATAGTAATTTCCTTAATGGGGTATTAAAATCGAGTACTCTTTTACCAAGGCGAATAGATGAACTGTGAAAATTTAAATAAATAACTCCAAATTGCTTTGAATTAATTCTGTACAATAATCTCATGAATATTAGCATTTTTTAGAATAACAAGGTTAAGTAGGCGAGGTTTTTTAAATGCTTGTTTGAAAATTAAAATAACCATTTTAGAAATAAAAACATGATTCAACCATTTTCAAAAAAGATTTATTTCAAATGATCATTTTTATATAGAATGCATATATATATATACTTGATTTAACTGGACAATAATGCAAAGAGTTTGTATCAAAAAACATCCAAGTTAACATAAGCAAATGATTTAGGTCAATTCCAGAGTAAATCTGAGCAGACTGTAAGACCAGAAGATTTACAATCAATGCTACTTATGTGCATCAAATGTGTTGTACAATCCCAATATGCATTACACAAGATAATGATTTCTGTTGACGCAAATGGTTTATATACAAATGCTTTTCAGAATGCAAAAAAAAACTTCAGCAAATAAAAGTAGCTTCATTTGATTTTATAATGTTTTATTTAAGTAAAAGGATAAGTAATTAGTTTATGAAATGAATGATCCTATTTTCAAAAGGCTGGTTGTAATTCAATATTTACACAGTGAAATGTTTGCCGGATTATAATTCATTAAAAATGATCAAAGAGAGTAAATTTATTCAAACTTTGAACAGAATAAGTAGCATTAGAACATAATTTTTAAAATACACATAAGGGGGGAAAAGTCATTGTAAAAACCATTTCAGATTTAAAACTAAATCATTATCAGTAATTTTTCAGCAAATAGAATTGCCTAACTAAGAGTAGAAAGTCACCTGAGAAGACACAGATCTGACGAAATAAACTAGAAATTACGACTAGACAATAGAAATGTGTAATAACATGAATACACAAGATTTGGTGTTTTTTAACGCACTGTTGACAAGATATACAGCAGTTTTAAGTAACCAAACTCACAAAATATTGTAAATAATTTATTCCGAGTTTGCATAATCCTCCCATAATAGAATTTAATTGATAGTTTAAATCTGATAAACTATTTCAAACGTATTATATATTGTTTGCAAACTACCACACAAGTGCTGTGTTACACTGTCAACAATATGTTAAAAATAATATTTGTACCTGAAAACAATAGTAGTAATAAAATTGCACTTAAAATGCTCTTCAAAAGTTTTGGTTTAACAGCCACAGGCCTGGCTTACTATTTCTAATAAGAAATTAAAAACGATATATATTGTCAAAGGTCACACATATATAATTATTTAAAAGCTTTAAAAATATCTACAGCATTTGTCTTTCTACATATCAGTAGAGAAGTTATTCTGCATTTTGAATCAAAGTTTAAGTTTTTATTTTTTGAACATTTGTAGTTTTTAATCGAAATTTTTTCAGATCAAGGACTGGACAACAACAAAAACCGGCAGTAACGTTTATATGAATATTAATCAAGCCATGATATTATATACAACTTACAAATGAGAGGAAATATGTGCAGGTGATGAATACCTTTGTACAACATATGAAATTGCAGTAAAAGAATTGCAAAATGACACTTATTAAATTCTTTTTGAAAAGAAATATACCAGAATAATTCAGAAAGAATAACTTTTAAATCAGTATATATGAATAGATTAATTTTAAATATCAGCATTTATTAATTTTACCCTATAAATATTTGTCTCGTGAATAATTTTCATGGCTTCTTCGGCAGCTGAATTTGATTCAGATACAAAAAATACTTTTTAGATATATTTAAAATAATATAAAATAAAACCCCATTAAAGCTGAATTCTTAATCATACATTCTTTTCACAACCAAAGAATTCAGTCAATAGTGGTACATTTAAAAAAAATCAAATCTTCAACTCTCATTCAATGTATACATATATATTTAAAAAAAAAAGACATTTAAATAACTTTTTACAAAAACATAAGTCATTTACATAAGTGTATTCACTGATTCAAATTTTATAATACAGAGTTTCCGAGTGAAACCTTAACTTACAAATCTAAGGAGATTTTAATATATATATATATTTTTTACAATGCTCAAACAGAAGACTAGTCTAGGTAGAAAAAAGATAAAAGTTAAAAGAATTTATAATTTCAGAAGCCCCTTTCACAACATTTTCTAAAAAAAGTAAATAAAAACAATGAAAATAAGATTTATATAGTTTCTCTTTATACACACAAAAACATTGTGCTGCTTCCATTCCCACAAACACAGCATGTGACAATGAATCTTGGAGCCAATGAAGCAATGACAACACATGAAACTGTACAAGTAATCTGCTTTGCACAGAGTTACTACCATGTGATGGGTGTGCAAGAAAAGGAAAAAAAAAGGAAAAGTTTTCTCCTCATCACACTATTTGGTCATATCAGCATTTTTGTACAAGTCTAGGTAAAAATAGACAGCAAATAGTCAACATGAGCTGCTCTTAAAACGGATATCACCGTTTTCAATGACAGCAAGTTTAGCAGGAGATGTTGGTGATGAAGACACCAGACCATTGCGTCCTTGCAACTGATATCGTTCTTTCAGCTGGGCCATGGCTGCAAGTAGCCTTGTGTTGGTAGCATCTAAATTTTGTAACTTCCTCTCCTGAGCATCAATTACCTTCTGCTTGGCCAAAATAACACCTTGCATTTCTTGCTGCTCACGTCGAAGTTCTTCTTCAACAGTTATTAGCCTGAAATGAAACATTTTAAAATTCAGATGAATAATATTTTAATAAAAATTAGAAAACAAACATATATAAGAAAGGAAATTCAATAAAATATAATGATTGGATTAACAATATGCATGAAGGCACCATGTGTAGATGGCACCAAAGGAATTAACTGAAATGTAATTTTCCTGTTTAAATTCCTTTGGAATAGGAATTTGATTAGAATAAATAAGGAAATTCAAGAAATCTACCAATTTAATTGAATCATTTACAGTTAGCAAGTGTCCAATTATAAAAACTTGTCTCACTAGGGACCATAAACATGACAAGAAATTAATAAGTAAAGCTGACGAGAAATTAAAAACAATTACAAAAGAAAGCATTTATTTGAAAACAAAAGATTCCCAATCATAATTAAAAGTCTACTTTCCAAATGGAAACATTTTTATAGACTTGTACTGTTTATTATTTAGCAAAAAAATAACGAGATATTTGCAAGCTATTGAGAACCAAGCTTGTAAGATTGTTTAGTGTAGTTAAGTTAAATCTGAAGCCATAGCAAAATTCTAATTTCATTTTTTTTTTTTTTAGATTCAAATATTTCATTTGCTTGAATATAAATTACATAATCTCTTTTAAATTATTTCCCTTGTTTAATTCCACTATTTTCTTATGTTCTTGCATTAAAGTTTTTTTTCCTCAAATGGGGCTGTGGATTGGTATTTTTACCTTTGCGAACCTAGTACATTCCCCAGGAGCTGGTATCACTTTTTAGTGTGGGACGTTATAGGCCATACCAATTGCCGCAAGTAATTTTGAGGCCCAGTTTCCTCCGGGGAAAGAGTAGGCACCTTAACTCTGATGATGCGAAATTGTACTCAGGAATTTAATTTTGCCGAGAGCACCCATACCAAATAGGAACTTCAAGGGATTTTTTACATGCTGCATAATTATATGTCATGGCTGTTGTCGACTTTCTGCATCGTGAAAATTCACCAACTTGGGCCGAGGTCGAACCCGCAACCTTAGGTACAGAAGGCCAGCGAAAAACCAACTACATCACCCAGTCGGCTTGCATTAAAAATGGAATGTTCTATAGACTAAGATTTTATTGTGTCTCTTAACCAATGATCATAGAACCAGATTTTTAACCAACTAATAGTATGTCAAATCAAAACAAATGGTATAAAACAAACACAGCATACACATGAGTGGGGAGGTTGAGAAATAATAAACGTACTTATATTTAAAATTAAACATTTAAAAGGAGATGTACTTAATTCCAGAACAGCATACCTGAACTGTTTGTTGATATTCCTAACACTGGAGTCGGACATTGGAAAAATTATCAATCCTTTTTCTTTATGATTGCAAATGTAAACATAAATTAAATAATAAAAATATGTCAGGACAAAAACTCATCGAGAGGGCTCACGTACTTAAAAATACAAATTCGTATCAATTAAATTAGTGCTTTGGTGATTGTCCTTCTACCTTACCTAGTAATGATATTTTTCATTTGCTGGTCTTTCTCATCTTGCTGCCTGCGTAGCCTTTCCTCTCCAGCTTCTAGTCTAGCCTGCCAATCAGCAACCACTTTTTCCGTTGCACTTTCTTGTTTAGAAAGTTTTTCTTCTGCTTCAGTAAGTTGTACCTGCAAGCCAGCCATCAATCTGCGGAGTTCTTCAACTTCTTGCTCATACTGAAAGGAATCATTCTACACATTAATTTTAATTTTCAGTTCTTCATACTCCAGATTGACTTTTAAAACACTCATTAAGTTAAATATACTCATCAAGTTGACATATTCATAGTAAAAAAATTGAAGAGAATAAATTTTAAAAAATGTTTTAGCTCATAATGCCAACATTCAAAATAAGATTGTAAAAAATGAAATACCTCTTCCAACGTCTTGCTATTATTATTTTCAGTCTTGGCATTTGTTCCTGTGCATGCATCCATAACTTGGACATTTTTATTGTCATCAGGAGCATTTAATCTGCATTAGAAGGAAAAAAAGAGTCATTTGATTAAAATGAGTGAAAAACTTTTCCTTTTTTATGAACTTTACAACAGTTAAGGTGAAGATTAAAATGCACAATCTTAAACTATGCTTTATATTAACTGACAGGGGAATGCTGAGAATGTCTTAATAAATAGCATTTAAAAAGTTTAATGTTAGAAGAAAAAGTTAACAAGTAACCCCAAAATAATGAACAAAATGTTTGGTCTCAATGAATTGGTTAAATCAGGGTCAGACTGTTTATGCATCTCAGTGCTAAGCTTTGCCCTTCCTTCTAATAAAATGAAGATGCTTAAGCTTTTATCAAAATCGAAAAGATTTTAAAATCACAAAAACATACTCGACATTTTCTTTTTCTTGAGTATCATTTGTTGTTGAACTTTTTTGCCTTTTGCGTAAATGAGATGGGTTGGAGAAACACTGTTTGTAGTGATGATGGTGTAACGATCGGGTTGGATGCGATAAAGCCCTGGTTGCCAATCGAGGGGAGCAGCCAACAGTTGCACTACAACAAAGATGGGCACCTCCAGAATAGCGAGGATTGGTGCGTGGTGCAGTTGATTTGAACTGATTGCTGCGACGTTCTCTTGGAGGAGTTGAATTACAACTTGCAGTGCCTGAAGAAGAGCTAGAAGCACAATTGCACCCTTCTACAGATAACGTCAGAGAAGAATCAGCATTCACTAAAATAGTAAAAAAAAATGGTTTATGTAGGTTTTTACTGTTAAGAAATATATTAAAAACTTAAGATAACTTTTAGATAGAACCTCACCACATCTTTAATTTAATTTATGTCTTAACACTAGAACGTTTGTGAGTGTTGATTGGACACAGGAGCCCTGTTTAGTTTGTTCTTTTCCGCATTGTTGAGAATTTTTTGATATTTTTAATCACTTTTTAAGTTGATTACAAAGAAAAAGTTTTACGGTTCTAGGTTAATTACGAGATTTTACAGCTAAATATACTTAAAACATCTGCTGGGGGTCGTTTAGACACCAAGGAAATTTATAATAAACAGCAATCGTTCAGCAAAAGATAGATCTCCAAGTAGATACCATAAGTAAAACAGACTTCCCAGAAGTAATATCACACATTTATTTCACCGTGAATGAAGCATTTTGGGGTTCATGGCGGAAATGAGTCACTTATACTAAAATTGTAGCATCTAAGTGTTTCATTACATCGCTTTTGCATATCTGCTATTATTTTCAAATCACACAAGTGCAAAAAATTTGAAAAATCAAGTAAATACTGAATTTAAAGGAATTGCAAAGTCACTAAAATGCACAATTAAAGAGTAACGGAAATGCAACTAATAAAATGTGTGTCTCTTGCATGAAAACGATGTGTGGAAAATTAACAAGAAAAATTGAATATCACTATATTCATTGCAAATGAAGTATGTACAAAACATGCATAAAAGCAATAAACAATGATGAAAACACTAACATTCTGACAAAAATTGCGATTTTGCTTATTATACTAATATTTATGAACTATTGGTTTAATCCATTTTATAAGATTAAGTAATTTATTTTGTTACAGTTTTTTTATGATATAAAGTATAATATATGATAATTATATTAAATTTTAAAATGTCCTGAAACTAAAATCTACTGAACAGTATACCAGCAGTTATTTAGTTACTGCAATTATTTTATACATTTTATTTCACAGTGCCAAATCGACACTGGCAGACATTAAAGGATAATCGAAATCCCAGACATTCTAGACATGCATATATATAGAGAGAGACATTTTTTAATAAACATTTATATAAATTTACTTCCACAACAATTTTTATAAATTTCTATTCATATTGAACTATTTAATTAAAATCTTACAATTTAAACAGGTTCATCCTAAAATTATAATTTGATTCTTAGTAGAGTTTCACATACCAAGAGAGGTGGGTCCAAAAACAGATATATCTTCTGCACTAAGGCTGCTAAAAGAAGTGAGGTGAGATAATCGTAAATTCTTCTTCACTTGCCGATTGCAATGGTCCCAAGTGATTGCACCAGTGGGGGTAGGGAAGTGATACATGGGATTGTTAAAGGCAAGAGGTGGGTTTTGAGCACTACTGCTCACATTATTTTGAGATTTATCAGTCTGAAGTTCAGGATCGACTGGTGAACTGGACTGACTGTATGGGAAAGACTGATAACCGGATGAAGCCACATTGGACAACTAGAAAATAAAAAGTAAAAATTAGAAAAACATTTTTAATAGAATATGTTTCTTAAATAAAAAGGTTACAGATAGGAAAATTATCATTGTAACATGTTACAGACAAAAATTAAATGTGGAGATGCTTTCTAAAAAAATACATAGAAAATCTTTTTGCAATTATGAACATACCAAAAACTAAATAGTACTTAATTTTGCATACAAAAAAATTCAGATTTTACCCGTAAAAAAATTAATAAAAATACAAACTGCAGCCAATAAATTTAGTTCCATAGCTCGGGATATTTTCAAGAAAATAAACATGTTAAACAATATGGTGTCAGAGAAATATTTTAGTCTTTTATTAATTAATTTTTGAAAAATAGAATTATAAAAACTCTCACAATACTCACTTGACTGATGGAAATTTGGCTTCCTTTATGATTAGTATCCATCTCATTAGGATCATTTGTCTGACCACCAGTAGATAAAGAACGTTTAACCGGTTCTTTCCTTTCACGTGACTTGGGAGAAACTTTTGAAAAATTAGCATTCAATAACGCATTTGTCAAAACAATGCCATTTTTGGGAGCGGGAGGTGAATGAGAATCTAGGCTCTTCTTTTCGTTGTAAGTAGAAGAAACATTAGGCCTGTGTTGGGGGCTCTTCACCTCTCCATAGATGCAAGACTTTGTAAGGCTGCTTGAGTCGCCATTATTCGTCGTTCGCTGTTGTTGGTGATCAATTTCAGTCATTGTTGTATCAAGTCCTGTATCAGCATCAAATGCACTGTAGAGGACGTAATCATCAGAAGTGGTTAAGTCTGGTGCAGCCTTCCTACTGCTTCCCAGCAGGTAAGCATTTCTAGAACATAAGAATTAATTTGTCATTTACCCAGGAACTTTTTTTTTTTGAATAAATGCAGAATATTTGTTAAAGTTGTTTAAAGCATACATTACAGCCAAATGCTTATGTGTTTATGAAATATTTAATTTTAAAACTTCTCTTCATTAAGAGGATATCAATCATTTTATGAACTCATGTTCTTCACATAAATAAGTTTAATGTCATTCATTTTTGAAGCTATATTTAGTTTAAAATGCAATAGAATTTGTAAATAATTTACCTAATTTCAAAGGAAAAACAGTGTTCGATATATAAAAAAAAATCCATATTAACTTTTACATGAAGCTAAATGCATCTCATTTTCAATATATAGTTAACACTTTAAATGCTGAAAAAAAGTTGCACAATTTACTCCCCAAAGCTTCCATTTTTCACACAGGTGCATGTAGCTACGTGGTGAATTGGGGAGAAAGCAAAATAAATAAATCCTTTCCTAAACATTATCAAATTCAATGTATTGCATTCCAAAGCCTTCAGAATAGCTTTACACACATCAGCGCAACGGAAGGGCGAAAATATATGCAAGGGGCAGTTAAAATATTGGCTGAACGAGGCATATATTTATGCCCGTGACAGTTAACAGGTCTAAATAATTCCCCAAGAAATATTTTTTCTTCGATATCACATATAGCTCTTCTATATTCTATTAGAACAAGATTTCTGGTGCTTCATAGTTGACAATTTTAATATAAGTATATATTTCCTTTGTATTTATATATGACACTTAAAACCCTTAAAAGAATTTTAAAAAACTTGTATTTTATCATACAAGTATTTTGATCAACAGGCATACATAGAATTTAAAAATTACAAAAAGGCTAAGCAAACCAATGGAAAGATACTGAGTTTTTTACTGAAGTTTCATTTCAAACTTTAAAAAAATATTCATGAAGCAACTTACCGTGGAAGTGTAGAGGGCCTACCAAGGTGTGTTGTAGGAGTCATTTTTTGATTGACATTTGTCAAGGAATGATAATCAACATCTCCATTGGAATTCCTCACACCGTTCATAATGTAGCTTTGAACCATCTCGCGGTGGGCATTCTTCATGTTCGTATGTTCATTCAGTTTTAGAGTCACATTTTCGTTGTTGATGGAATTGCTATTATGGTCAGTGTGTGAATTGTTGGAACTAGATGATGGAATGAGATTGTTTTTGGTAGGAGGTGTGTGACCCAAAGCAGCAGAGATACCATCCAGGATTTGTTGCAATGTGTCAATATGATCATAATAGACCTATAAATTGAAGATCATGTTAATGATTAACTTGTTAAAGAACTGATATTATTTCATATTAAATATGTTGTAGAATTATTAAAACAAAACATGGAAAATGCATTTGACATTGAAAAAAAATCTTTATGCAATAAAGTTACCTTTTGATTAACTCTTGGAAGGTTCTCTGTCATTAAAGTATGCAGAATTGCTAATTCTTTACCAATATCTATATATCCTTCAAATTCATTTCGCTTGTTAAATTCTTTGGCAGGAGGACTCTGGAATAGAAAATAATTTGGTGATGAATACTAAAAAACATAACACATATTAAATTTAAATGAAAAAAAGCAATGGTTTTTAAAAAGTATGAAAATTAAAGGAAAATACATTGTATTATTTTAAAAGTATATGCAGTAAAGTAACGGACACAGATCAATCTTAAGGGGCGGAGGTAACATTTTAAAAAACATGTACATATAAGTGCTTAAAGGTAATCTATATTGTGAAAATAAAAGATCTGTTGGTCAAGAATTAAGCATTTTCACTGTATTTTATAAAATTCAAAAATTTATTAAAATGACACATAATGTACAAGCTTTATGCTTACAGATATCTGTCTTAAGAAAGCCTTCATTGTACTCCATTCTTTTTCAACAAAGCCATTCATGAACTCCATAAAACTCTCTTTACCTCCAAATCTTAAAAGGAAAAGAAAATACATAAGACCACTAAGGTAAATAACAAAAATAAATTAAAAAATTCAATATTTTACATAATAATTTTAAAAAAGATAGAACTATTTTGTGCACAAACAAATCTTTTGCAACATCAACATACTGCTTAATTCTACAAGTTTCTTTGATTTTTTAAGAAATATTTCATTCCTAATAGTAATTTATATATACAAATGATTTTTGATTAATTTATATTCAAAAGAATCTTTGTATATTAAACTAAGTAACTTAAAAAAACTTTGATTTTTCCATATAAATTTACAAATAATGGAACAGAAATTATAATGAGCTAAAATCTTAAAGAACTAATCCCTCATTAAATATTAAGAGTCACAACATTTATTCTTCATAAAATAAATTGCACAACATAAAAATACCAGTCCATATAATTATATAGGAAAAGAATGAAAAAATATGCATGTAAGTAATTTTTTCCTTATTACAGATAATGCTGGATGAAATTTCTATAATAACACATTGCATATACAATACAAACTGATTTACAACAAAAAAGATATATGTAAATTATAAAATCTCTCTCCTTCATTTGTATTCAGACTAACTTAAAAAACAGCTTCGTAACTTACCTAGTGAAATTTGCTAAGGTCTGAATAGTTTTTGCTACCAAAGTCAAATTTCTAGCAGATTTACCCTGAGGATATTCTAAAAAATAAAATAAAAGTGGATTTCTTAAGAAAAATTCCATTGCAATTAACAGAATTATTATAAGCATATTCATATCAATTTTTAAATAAGTATAACATTGCAGAATTTACTGTTTCATTATGAAAATTTTATTCGATATTACCTGAAATTTTCAAAATACTTTTAATACATTCAAAGAAATGAAAAAACACAACAGACTCCATGATATACATGGAAAATATGAAACAAACTACATAAAAACTGACCTTGGGAAAGGTTGAACAAACTGGGAGATAGAATAGCAGGACAAAGGAATCTCAGAAATATGGATGCACTGATCAAATTATCACACAGTTCCTCTTTTCCACAAGCATTCAATCTCTTCCGACATTCATAAAACACTTCTCGGAGTTCACTATAAAATAATTAGGTTATAAGTTGTGTTCTTATAAAGCTTTACTTTAAAATGAAAATGAAATGCAGAAAATAATACATACTGAGGGAAGTTTGAAGATGAATTAATAATCTTCACCCAAACCATTTCTACATAAGTCATCAAATGTGACTGCTGACGTAACAAAGTTGCGTTGTTAGTAACTTTCATTGGGTCAACCTATAAAGGTAAAGAATTACAGATATAAGATTCTACTATAAGAATATAATTTGTAAATGTTCTTCAGTATCTGATATTTTAACACAAAACTTTTAAAGTACAGCTTGTTTTGAATGAAAACATCTAGCAATTTTATTCGGTGTGATATTTTTATATTTCAATAATTATAAAATGAATATTTTCTCTCACAACGGAGATTAAGATAAATGCATATAAATACACTATTGACCATTAAAATTGAATACCCAGAAAGAAAGCAAATAAAACTTACTATATATAGCATAATAGGATTAAATTTGTAAGCAATTAAAAGGTATATAAAGTCTAAAATTAGTATACACAGCTGTCACTTCTGGCAGCAAAAGTGATTTTCACACAATTAGGCAACAAGTGGAACTGGGCTTGGTTGACAGACATGGACAAGTCCCCACACTTCATCAATCATAGTATCTGGAGAATGTTGGTGGCCTAGTATCTCAGCAACTCATGGACAGATATTTTCAATGGGCGAGAGATCTGGAGAATGTGCTGAGCAGGCACATTCAATGCAACAAAACCTTATTCCCTTGCTCTCAACAGGCCATGGTTCTGCCACTATTGAATTCAAATATGTACTGGTAGCCATTTATCCTTCTTATACAAGGTATAACACAATCTTCTCATAAACAACCAATAATCAAATATGATCTCTGAATGAGAAACTAGCAACATAATTTTCCTTTTATATATATCAAGAGTATGAGATGCTATTTCCACTTCCTGCCTTGTTTGGTTGCACTTAAATGCTAAGCATTAACACATCCCAGCATCTTTTCATGCAAATTCGATATTTGTATTATCCCTCCATCATGGTGTTGCAGTTTTAATGGCTAGCAGTGTATGTGGATGATTTAAATATGCATTTGGAGATTTTTGTACAATAAATATTGAGTTTTAAAAGTGAAGAAGAAAATATACATAATTTACAAGTATATTAATAAGTAAAACATACACACCTCACAGTCATCATTTGAGTCCAAAACCATTCGAAGAAAAACACCCAAGGTATCTTGCAGATACTAAAAAGGGAGAAAAATTATTCATTCATACATTAACGAATTGAGAATTTAAAAAAAATCTATTTTAGCATTAAAAAAATAGAATAGCATATAACATTTCAGAATATGTATTTTAAGTATTAAATACATTTGGCAAACCAAAATAATGAGTAAATGAATTAAAAATCATTTTGTAAATTACTATATATGTTTTTTTCCCTTATATAAATAAGAATGTTATAAATTAAACAATAAAAAAAAACTAGACAAAATCCTTAGATATTTTTTTTTATTTAAGTATTTAAAATTTAATTTTTTTAATTAAAATTCA
Source organism: Trichonephila clavata (assembly GCA_019973975.1). Classification (NCBI taxonomy): domain Eukaryota; kingdom Metazoa; phylum Arthropoda; class Arachnida; order Araneae; family Nephilidae; genus Trichonephila; species Trichonephila clavata. Next base: position 126,888 of record BMAO01027745.1, on the reverse strand, counting down.
ACAAAGCAAATAAATAACGGGAGAAACAATTCATGGACACAAACCTTGTCACCTAATAATTTCATGTAAGCTTCAGTAGCTTTTGTTGCTAAAGAGTTGCCTCTGAAAGTCAAATGCAGGTCACCTAGATTTCAAAAAAATAATACACATATTAAGTCATTTATTTAATAAAATTCTTACAATATAATCTAAATTTATGGTATTTTATGGAACAATATAAGTAAGGCAAAATATTGATTGAATTTAATTAAATTATAAACTCATTAGTTTTACAGGTTAGTATTTTACATAAAATAGTATTATACAAACCAAAAGTAAAATTTTTTGTTTCTGTAAACAGTGGCATAACTGAGAACATTAAGCCTCCCCCTTGCAAAGTCAGGTTTTGGGCAGCCCTAGAATCCCCCCCCCCTTGATGCAGACCTGTACATTACACCACTGTTTGTAGATGCAACTTAATTCAAACGAAACATTTACAATTGAAAAGAAGAAAACTGTTGACTTCATTTTTATTTTAAAACATTAAGCAAAAAAACATATTTGAGAATGTTCTAATTTTTTTCCATAACATTGAATATAAAATGACATTTAAATTAACAATTAAATTAAAATACTGTGCTGGGATAACTTTTAAAAGTTTTAACATACCAATTTTTTCAATGTCTGACATCACAAGTTCTGCAAGAAATTCCCTTGCTAAATTTTCTTTCTGCATAATATTTATTAATGTTGTTGCCACATCCTCCTACATTAAAAAAAGGATTCAAATTTAGAACCACTTTTGCAATTTTTGTTAAAAGAAAATTACAAAAATTAGCCAATAAAAATACGTACCTTTGCTCTAACACTTATAGCAGGTTCCAACATTTCACACAAAATTTTATAGTCAGTCTTCACATACTGAAAAAAAATTATATATATAAATTTTATTGCAAAAAAAATAAGTTAAATCATGAACACACTTAACATCTCGGAAAAAAATAGTAGGAAGAAACATACCTGTAAAAGATCTTTGTACACAATGAGAGGTAACACTTCAACTGTCTGAAAACGAGACTTGATTCTTATTGATGGGCAGTCTTTCCCACTATTGTTCTTTTCTGTTGTAACAGGATACCTGTTTATGAACAAGAGTTATTGCATTATTGAAAGCAAGTTGTTTTGAAAACAAAAATTACATTTAGGTAAAAATTCAAAATTAAAACAACAAGCACTTTCACTATCTTTGAGAAAACACAAGCAGAAAACAAAGTTACTTTATTACAAATCAAATACCATCATACCAGAGAGTAATAGTTTAAAAATATTTTGGCACAAATTCATTGACACTAAGCATTGAATTCACATCTTCATCTCTACATTGGCTCTAGGGCAGTGTTTCTCAACCTTTTTTTATGTTGCGGTACACTTTTAATAATTTCAGAATTCAGTGCCACACTATTAATATAGTAAGTTTACAAGAATTTTACTATGGGAAATATACTTTTGTGAATAGATGGAAACATAAGTTAAATATACCACAAATACCCTTAGTTTCTTTCTATAAAGCAGCCAAATGCTTCAGTTCTGGGTTTTATTTTTCTCTCTCTCTCTTAAGAGTTTAATCAATATTTTTTTTAAAAATGGGTTGCTGCACATAAAAGTGCTGTGGTACAGTGATTGAGAATCACTGCTCTAGGGTCTCAAAAGTTAAAGATTTGGTATTTTGAGGTAATTCTGAAAAATGATTGTCCATATGACAATGTTAAATTTACAGAGAAAATATAGTTTTTAAAAAATTACTGTAAATGCAACATAAATTACTTCAATATACAGATATATATATAAGTGAATGAAGTACTAAAAAATTAAAGAAATAAGACAAAATAAAACATTCCAGAAGCTAATTATAAGGTTCCTGAATACTATTCATAATTTCAATTCATTGTAAACATATATATTGTTGCTTAGATTGAAGTTGGAGAATCTTCACAAATAGCAGGCGAGGATTAGTCACAAACAGCAAGACAGTTATTCTTCAGGCGCGATGGAAATTTATTATCAAAAAAACAATCCTTGAAATACAGCAGCTATATTTGCAAAATAAATCTTAGAAGGTCTTCACCCCTTCTACGGCATTCAGAAACAACTATCAGTGTCTAAAATACAAGTATGTTAAAGATTACTCACAAGCACTTGCTCACCCTACTTAACAGCCAAAGTAACAACTAATTGCTGGTTGACTCTTCAATGGTAAAAACAAGACTAACTCAGTTTCAGTGAGCGACTTCCTATTTGTAGGCCTCCCAGATCTTTGGAGAAACATTCACTTACATCATAGATGTGACATTAGTAGATTTCTCCACTAATTTCCAAAAATATCCATAGGGTCGCAAACTCACCAAAAATGGTCATCGAGTCACCAACATGGTCACCAAAAATGATGCCAAATTGGCTCTATCGCCAAGTCTCCATTGAATTGCCATTTAATGTTGCTTGAGAATATTACAATTTTAACATACAATAAATCCAACAGAACGTAATGTCAACATACTGCACATCCATATATAAATTATTTACACTATTTTAAGTATTTTTCATGCAAAATTTGTAACAATACTTAAGTATATGTGCATTCTCTTTTAACCTTATCTTTAAGGAAATTATGACACAATTACTTTAACCTCCTTAAAACTTAAAGTCATTAAAATACGAAGAAAAAATTAATGTATTAAAAACGAAGTAGTACTCTTTTTCAACTGAATCAAACAAGCTAATTTTTTAAAAATAAATTTAAATATTTCACTAAGAAAACAAGATATCAATCATTGGCATGGCCAAGTAATTTTAGCGCGTTTTTCACATGTTGTATTTTACAATAATGCAAGTAATGAACTTTTTACTAACAGAAAGTAGTACTGTACTAAAAAAAAAATTAAAAATGATTAAATTTAAATATGATTCGGCTCGTCTAGGGCACAAATGCGACCAAATCGAGGTCAATCGGTTGCTTATTGGCTGAGAAAAAGGTACAACAAAATATGGAACAAAGACAAAATTTGCATCCTAATAGCGCTTTTTTTACACTACGTGAAAAACGCGCTAAAAATCAGAAATAAGATATAGCTCAGTTAACAGCAAGATAGAGCACACAAAATGAAACTTACCACTTCTCCAACAAATGCTTTCCATTTACAGCAGAAACAGGAATATGTACACAACCTATAAAAACAACCAACACAGTGAGAAAATATTGTATTTTAAAAACATTTTCAACACAGAAATAAAGGAATAAAAATATTAACTTACCAATTAAAACATTTTTATCTCTTCGCTTCTTTTTATCAGCTTCTCTGTACAGATTAACATAAATACTGGCAACAGTGGGAAGGTTACTACAAAAATATAAAAAAAAAATAGCTAAACACAAAACTGAGGGGATTGAAATATTTTTTCGTGTTAAAGGATATTACAAAAAAAAAAAAAAAAACCCAAAATAAACAAAATTAAGTTTATTAGAGTTTATGTTATTTAAATAGATTTGTATATATGCATGCATTTAATAAAAAACAATGAAACAAAAATACTCACAAGAACTTAAAGAAATTTTATACAAAAGTTTCAAATTTTTTGAGTTTTTGGAAAATCATCTGAATTTTTTCTTCGCATTGTTTTTATAGCATCAAATTGTCCACAAATTTTTTGATGCCGTTCATTTTGTTATTCCTTTCACCATTGGAATGTGCGCATACTTTTCATGACATTCCTCATTTCAGATGACGGGGGAACAGGAGCTGCCTTATTCATTTCATTTTCATCATCGGAATCTGCCTCAATGATATTTTTTAGCTTTGAACAAACTCCAAAATATCTTTTTCTGCCATAATTGGGGCAGTACAGATGTTATCATCATCTACTGCAATGAATTCTTCCAATAATACAATTTGACAGTCCGCTCTGGCTGGTGTTTGCCATACTTTCTTCATTTCCAGAAGGAAATTTATTTTTTTTAGTTGAGCAATTCTCCTCGCATGTTAAGAGAAAAAATGCCTAAATTACATAGTAGTTTGTTGGGACTGTTGTATTATTTTGTGTTAACCAATATTTCGTCTTAAGCGTATTTGTGTGAAAAGTATTTCACTGTAGTGTAATTTGAAACCTTAAGCAATTTTAAGGATTGACCAAAATAGGATAATTTATTTTCATACATACAAAATTCTGAATAAATTTTATTTAATGTAGTGTTTTAGCACAAAAGTAAAGGCACATTAAAAAAATTGATATAGATACAATTATTCAAACAAAATATATCATTACACAAACAAAAATGTATAATTTCAGAAATATTTTTGAAAACGAAAAACAGAAAAAGTTAACTTAGGAATTAGAATTTATCTAAGAATTTAATAAATAAAATTAAACATCAGAAATCAAGAAATTAACTTACCTGAATTCAAAATATTCTCCCCAGAAACACATTTCTCCTTTTTGCTTGGATGATGTCCTTGCATACAATGTCTTGTCTAAACACACTTCACAGTAATATTTGCTGAAATTCAGATGTTTCGTGTCATCAATAAAAACATTGGAGAATAAAATTTTTATACAAATCATGTCCTAATAAAAACTAATATTTCTCAGTGTTTCTCTCTAAAAAGTAAAAATAAATGAGCATAAAAATAAAAAGTAACTTCTTTTCAATTTTGTAAGGTGAAAACAAAATAGGTTTAAATAGTAAAATTATATAAATATAAAGGCAAATAAAACATTGCCAAAAGCCAATTTCATTGCCAATTTCATCAAAACCGCACACAAACTATACTAAACAGTTAAAAATTCTTAAAAAGTAGTGTTTACAGAACCAATATATTGCAAAAAATAAAAGGCTAAATAAAACTTTTTCACCCTCTAGTAATTTATGAAATATTAATATAATATCAATTATCTATAAAATACAAGTCAAAAACTGATAACAAAGACAGTTTATTAACTTTGATTTTTGAAGTAGTATGAGGGCTAATGGCGATGGGTATAATTCCTCACCACGATCAGGTGACAAAGACAACACTTGAGCTCACACTCAAACTCTCCAAACTTCCTCACCATGCCAACACGAGGACTTTGAGCATCGTCAGATTTAACCCCCCCCCCATCAGCACCTCTATACAACAAGCTAAAAAAAAAGAGGACAAAGAAGAATATTTACCTCTTTTTTGCAGACATTCCTTTAGCTTCTAAAACCCATATTCTTAAGGAGTTTTCTTTCCGCCTAACGTTATCTTGGTTAGGTTGGATTGTTCTCCTTAGACTAGAATTAAAAATAAAATTAGACATTATTTCATACAATTAGGTCAGTTGATTTATATGTAACTGGAATATCGATTTTTGAAGTAAACCTTTCTCTGACTCATTTTCTTGGACATATACTGACACAAAATTCTAATTTACACATACATTACATATACATAACATGCAAATATCTGATGTTTTTTTAAAGAATTTAATATTTTTTAGTACCTTCTGTATGAAAGACTTATATTTTATCCCATTTAATTTCCTAAAAATTATATGCACAAATGTTTTTCAACTGCCAAAATTTTAAATAGGAAATTCATTTTTTAAAAAGAATACATTTGGAGGGACTACATATATTTTCTACATTCTTGTAAAGAACTAATTAAACATGTCTCTTTGTTTAGATCCAAATTACTTGCATTCTACTCATTAAAAGAAACAATAAATACTTAACAGGTGACAGATGTCAATTCTGAATTAAGGAAAATTGATAGCATATTAATTGGTAAAAACATAAACTCATTGACATAAGGCTTTATTACCTGTAGAGCCACTGATCTCGTTCTTCTTTTGTCCGACATGTATAAAAGCGTGTACCTCCATTTGAGATCATTTGGAAGCAGTTCTCTTGACCAATCAAGCTGCTGTGAAGGGCTGCCACCTGGACATCTCCGTGTGAGAGGTCAAGAGTGGCCAACACACCGGGACTAGACTGGAGGAGGGATTCGTGTGACCGAGACGTCCGCAACATAGACGGAGTCACGCTGGAAAATTTAAATTATTTTTTTTAAAATATAAAAGGCCCACAATAACGTTTATTATAAATTGAAACATTTAAAGAAACAAAGTTTAGAATATGTCTATTTCTTTTCAGACTATAAATATTTAAGAGTTTAATATATTTGCTCAAAATTTCTACACACATTACATATGAATGATTAAGTGTAACTTCATGTTTACCTGTCGCCATCCATCGTACATCTTTTACGCTCTAGCTTTGTCACACTTTTTGTCCGTTTTAGAGGATTACTCTTGAAAGAGCGTTTTGAGAAAAAATTCTGAAAATGAAACAGAAAATTTAAAATTTGGGAATGAAAGAAAAGTATATTTCAAAATTTTAATGATAGCATTGGTTTTATGCTAAAACACATAAAATTTCTTTTTTACTGGGGTGAATGAGTTATTTCTTACCACAGACCATTTATTTACACACAAATTATTACATTATGCAAGTTGCTATTTTCACTAGTATAATTTTTTTTCTTCTTCATTTTACATAAAAAGAGACAATAAATTCACACAAAATTACATGCATATGTGATAAAATTCTAGGTAATTGATTTTTTAAAAATCCTTTATTTTAGATCTGTCAATAAATATATTCAGGTTATTCACATTCTTTTTTAAAAGTAAATAACAGATTGTTGCTTAATACATAGTAAAACTGTTGCACAAGGAAAATATTAAAGTTGACCCTACTGTTTCAGCTGAAATACTAATTACTTGCCATATCATGTTTATTATTTACACATGAAACTAAAAAAATTACAGTAATAAAAAGTCATAACTTTCTATAAGAATAAAAGTAAAGACATTTCACCAAAGAATTGCGAGAAGAAATTACCAATAATGTTTAATCAATATGTAAAAAATCAATAACATTATCAAGTATCAACTTTAATCAAGGCATATAAATCTGCATGAAGCTTGTGTACAACATTAAGGAAAAGCATTATCTAAAAAATTGTGATGTCATAAATTTTTGGAATATTTTTTTTCCTTTTAACTCTTATAAATTAGCAAACAAAATTAGCATATAAAAACCCCATTAAAAATTGTAATAATGGAACAATTTTATGAAAGTTCTTTTTAAACTTATAAATTCACAAATTTGCAAACGAAACCCAACTCTATTTACAAAACAAATTACTTGCCCTTATAAGATCCAGCTGAGATTCCGAATGACTTTTTAGCCGCATCTTCAACGCTTATGAAGGAACTTTTAAACTAAACTTTTCATCGAACTGTTTCAGAAAGTAATATTAAAACAAAATTTATGCGCCATTAATATAGGGGAGGGAACAGACTTCAAAATCAGTGTGATAGGCAAAAGCTTATCTCTGAGATTTCTTCCCAACATACGTATTTCACGCGCTGATAAAAGGGGAAACATCAAAATTAACATGTAAAACAAACCGTACATTACCGGAAACACGCCCAGCGTTATAGCCAATCAGAGATCGAAAAGAAAGAAAAACCGAAGACAGATGTTTACTTGAACATTTCAGAATGAAAGGAGGAGAGTTTGTTATCTTCATTTAAAAAGTTTTCCAACCGTAATTAAAAAAACTTTTTTTTTTAAATCAGGTTTTCCCTGTTACAATGAAACGAACAAAAAATGAAAACATGCATGTTCTAACGGCAAACGATTTTTTTCCCTTTTAGGTAAGGGAAATCTAAAAGAACTTCTTTATTTGTCTGCTGGAATAAAAAAAAACAAGAGAAGGGCAAATTAAATTTTCCAAAAAATATTAATACTTACAACAAAATTAATAGACATACTAATTACGATAATACACTTTTTTTAAAAACCCTCTTAGATTTTACCAATTCAATAGAAATTTTGGGAAAGTGCAAAATACTTAAAATGAAGAAATAAATACGTTCGCTTTTTTCCCGTTCAAGAACGAAACACAAAACACACACAGTCGTCTTTGTTAAGCTGAAAAGAAATAAGGTAAGGAAAAAAAATTTCGACGAACTGGAAAGCGAAACATTTTTTGGTATCGGCATCGGATGGTGCAATGGCAAAATGATTCACTTTTTTAATCGTTATTTAGGTACTCCTTTCTGAATATTTCTTTATTTTTCAAGGAATTTGCATGTTTCCGACTTTCGAATTCGGTTTTAGCAAAGAATACATTTGAGCCGATGTATGTTTTTCTCGAAATTAACGGGAGGGGGGGGGGGTTACAGTTACTGGAGAATATTCACAAGCGAATGACCGAACAAGAACAGACACGTTAGCATATTTGTTTTTTGTTGTTGTTCCCCCCGACAAAACGCGAACAAAATTTAGGTGGAGAGCAGAATGTTTCAGAAAGGGGGCTGGAAAAAAATGGTACATGGATTTTCAATTATCCTCCACCATGCTAAGTAGAAACGTTCTTTGCCGATAGATCTTGGAAAAAAGCACCCTCCCCCCCTCCTCAAACTGCGAGTTTTAAAGACTGAACATTATGCAGAATATTTTCTCCCCTACCCCTCTCATAGAGCTAAAAGGAAATCCAACGTATATATGCTGGTAAAGTTTGTGTAATTCATTTATAAAATTTAATAAGTGATGAAAAAATCTATTTTTTTAAGATTTTAGGGCATACTGTGAGCTTGTAATGTTTTATTTCCTTTTCTTGAAGAACTAAATAACAAGATTCATACATGTATATATCACCACATGGAGTATATTTGAGGACAACAAAAGAGGAAAATTTAATTAAAACTAAATTTCCCACCGTTTGTCCATACGTACACAAGAGGGGGTTGGGGGTTCAACTTCCTCCAAAGACCAACATTTTTTTTTTTTGTATTGTAGGGGTACACTTTGGCGTTTTCATCAACGTGTTTTTTAGAATGTATCCCCGCCCCCTTCTCTTCCCATAAAAGAGGTCTAGTATGCCACTGTGCATTTACATCACAATTTTACAAATGGTCATGACAACCGAGAAAGTGCGGACTCAGTGGCGGATTGCAGTGTCGGTTTGTCCATTGGGCGATTGGGGCGGGAGCCCAATGGCCCGGATAAGCTGGACTTAACCAGGTTTTCCAGTAATAAATTTCGATCCACCAGAGCCAAGGGGGTCCGTGGATCTGCGCCCAAGCCCCGAAATCAGCACTGGCGGATTGGTAAGAAATATCGGCCCAGGCAGGAAAAATCGCCTGAAGTCGCAACCGGCCCGATCCGATACTGTGCGGACCACTCAAACCGTAATATGCTATGTGAGGTGTGGGGGTAAGGGTAGCTTTCACAAATTATGTCCATTGATAAATTCCGTTGTTGCAAGTTAAATCTGTTTGGCTTCTAAATTTTCACGCTGGCGTGGAATGGCAATCAGGAGAGTAGAATACCAGCTCGAATGTCGTCCCCGTCATTCAATTACAATGTATAGTAGCTAACAGGCTTTGTATTGCTTCGTTAAAAAACAACCAGTTATAAAATTGCGATATTACACTATATTTTCGAAATTCCTAAATACAGTAGAACGTCGTTATCTGAATCAATTGGGACTAGACACCGTTCGGATACGCGATTGTTCGGATAACCGAATGCGATCCAATGCAGCATATGAAACCGGACACTACTATACAAATATTGAAAATCATTACATGCGGGAAACGTGCTTGAAGAAAAAGCAAAATAGGTTCAAAATGTCGCAATTTTACCTTGATTGTGGAAAATAATCACTTATTTTTCGCTGTACCATAGTACAACTTCGTTTTTTCGCTGCAAGATCTCTGATTCTCTCGAGTGAGTGAGTCAATTTTCACGTCGCACTGTTCAGCTACACGAGGACTTTGGGCGACGGACCTCGTCATTTTGAGCCATGGTCAAGTGAGGAGGACGACACCTGAGCAGGTATCCTCCTCTCCTAACTACCACACCACACCAGCGAGAGGACGTTTGAGCTCTCGACAGATTTAACGCTGATTCTCTTGAGCAGCAGTAGTTGAGTAGGACAGCACTCTGATTGTTGTTCATACCACTTCATGGCTGTCTCTAACGCAGAAACGCGTCAGCATTTGATGGACCCTTGCTACTTTCGTCGTTGTTGTCCTCGCTTCATCCGTTTCACCGTCGACAGAGTCTGATTCTTCTCGCACGGAAGTCACAATCTCGTCATCATTTAGTTTTAGAAATCCAGTCTTACGCATCGCATGCCATCCTGGTTTCTACATAAAAAGAAAACTCACCAAAAGAGCACGTATACACCCCCTCACTTGGAAACAAAAACTGACCTTATATTCCGTGCAGATGTTTACCAAATTACACAACTGAAATTCCCCAAATATCCCTCACCTTAGGTTTTCCCGCCACTTTGGGCCCCACGCGAAACAACTGTTGAGCGTTGCACTGATCGAAAACGTATCCGAACTGTGGTCCGGATATTTGACTCTCCGGATAATAAACGTTCGAATAAACGACGTTTATTCGACTAAACGACTGTATGCAAATCAGAAAATTAGTCGATTTAGGGCACACAAAAAAAAGTGTTCGGAAAACATTCATCACTAAATAGGTTAATACTCAAATATTATAATCCCTTTCCGTTTAATAACAATTTTATAACACGTGTTCCGACTAAATGATAACTACAGAGAAAATATCCATTACCAAAAAACAGATTGGGGTCACTCCGCAAAACTTAAAGCAAAATATTCCACGAGCCCATTTAGAAGACTCAGAAAAGCAAGAACACAAGCAGACGGGTCTAGCTGTTCCATAACGGTGCTTAAACGATGGCATGCTCTTGGATGCAATGGACGTTGAAAAGTTAGCCAAGTGATGCATTTGCCTTTTTCAGGTTATTTTTGGGGACGCGGGCAGGTCAGCGAAGATAATCAACTCACTCAACGAATTGTTTCAATCGGTAAAGCGTGACTAACATGAGTTCTCAAGAGAATCCAAAGATTAAAAACGTTTTGGTTGTTGTTTTCGTACCTATACCCCGCTCCATAGTCCATAAACTTACGCAGGAATCTTTTGAAATACACCGCGTAAGGTCATTTTTTTTTTTTTTTTTACAAACCTCGGGGAAAATAATTGGAGATATTTTATATCTCCACACAAGGATGAGTTCTGAGATCGAATGGAAAATCATGCTTCTTCGTATTCAATGGTGATTTCATTTCCAATCGGTTGAACGACTGGGATGTATTCGAGATGCGAAGAATGGAACGCCGCTCGATCACCGAGGTCAAAATCATCGAGTTTCTATTTCGCTTTATAACTTAGTAGACCCCCTCCTCTCCTCACTATTCGAAAGTAAAGGGTTCGGTTAAAATTTGTTCGTTTTGTTCAATTAACGTCGCGGTAAAAAAAAACGGTTAAGATAAGAGTTCCGCAATTCGAGATGAAGGTTAAGTGATATTCCTGAAATTCGAGAGTTGGTACTTCTAAATTTCTCTCTATATGGAGGACAGGCAAGTCTAATAAGCATCAGTGGCGTAACGGAGAACATTTGCCCCCCCCCCCTGTAAAGTCATGTTTTGGGCCCCCAAGTTGGATTTTACAAAGGGTAGGTACTTGGCGGCAGTTAGGCTTTGAGCTCCCTAGAGCCCTGCCCCCCCCCCTTCGCGATGCGGCGGTTGCGGTTGTGTACGTTACGCAACTGATAAGAAACGATGTCGAATGCTCAACATGACTGGTTGTCTTCAGATGGGAGGGGGTACCTTTGAAGCTTAGTAGGATTATAAGTTCTCGAAGACAAGGGTGTAACACAAAGCCGGGTTTGAAGGTTAGCTCCTCTCTCCATACCATAATGATCACACCTTTTTAACATAAAGATTACACCTCGGCAGCTTCTGGCAAGATGTTTTTTAAAACATATTCAACCCCCCTCCAGAAAGAAGTGTGTATGCCACTGCTTTAAAATTTCGCGATCTTAAAGCAATTTTGTAAGATGACGATAACGAGGCCTCAACCTTTTTGAGGACAGGAAAAGCTAGACGCTACCAGGGGAAAAATTGATTCCCCCACCCCAAAGCTGTTTTAAGGTAAGGCCAACTGGACCCAAAAACATGTCCTATGCATCGGGGGGAGGGCGCGAGCTCGTCTAGTTCTCTAATCGGCCTCAATAAGATATTGACCCGAATAATTTCAAACTATATGGCGAATGACAACAGTGGCAAGACTGTATTATTGTATCATATCCGTCATCCATGTACAGACCTATCTCTATACACCGGGATTACCGATTTAGTCGCAAGGTGGCAGTCGGTCGAGTCAGCGTGAGCCAATGTCTGTGAGTCAAGCACAGTTATTTCCCATTTGTACGAGTATTTGACAATGTACGCTATTTTCTGTCTATACTTAAAAGGTGGAGGAGGGAGCTGCTTTAGCAAAAGAGCTCAGGGCCACAAGAAGTCTTAAGACGTCACTGCTATGGGGGGGGGCATATATAGTTAGCAAATATTAGGCCAAACAGAGAATTTTCCTAGCTATGAGTTAGCAAGCTCAAGAGATTCCAGACTTCAATTTTTTTTTCTCAACACAAAATTCACCAAATATTAGGACATCCTCTCTCTATGATTGTTTTCTCTCAAAAGGCTAATTTGAACTAATAATAGCAAAGCCTGTGCTACGACGTGAATGCAACATAACTGTTACCGTTCTCAAGAAGCACAAACTGTAATAAAATATTTCACTCCCCTGCGAAAATCGGGTTATTTCCATTCATTCTGGAAAAAATTTCGAGAAACTTCCTTTAAAATAGGTTTTATGGAAAACAGCAACCTTGCCTATCGACACCTTAAAATAAAGTTAAAAAGATCAATTACGAATTGGACTTTCAAGCATTAAATATCCACACACACACATTTTAAGACAATTATGTTAAATAATAAATAAACTCTACTATTAGGTTGTTTAATGTTAGCCTTTATTTTTAATCATAACGTTTGCTTCCAAAAATTTATCAACAATCTGATTATGCAGACAAATTAATGCCTCAAGCCAGCGATTCTTAAACTGAAGTCCGCGGACCCCTGAGGGCTTCCAGCGTCTTTCTAGGGGGTCTACGGATTATCTTACATAACATTAATATTTCCCTTTTAAAGATTCTCAATGTCCCCTTGGAAAATTGAAATATTTGTCATCCTAGACTAGATCACTAAATTGTCCCCCACCCCCCAATGAAAAAACTCGAAAAGAGCATGTATTTCAATCAAAAATATTGTCGGGTAGGGGTGCTCAAAATCTTGGGGGTCCACGATGTCAGGATGATACATAAAAGGGGCAGGGGCGATCGAAAGTTTAAGAACCGCTACCTTAAGCTTGTAACGGGTCTATACGCGACCTTCTGAATAATCCTCTAGGGGAAACTTCGGGGCTAGCTTTCGCGTTAATTCACAGCCATCCCTCAAGAAGAAATCTTGATATGTAGATTAGTTTGACTATATAAAGTCAAAAGGTTTTGTAAATGTAAGATATAAGGAGCAGAGGAACTGTTGCCGTGATACGTAGGTGAGATTTATTTCATTATCACAACGTGAGTTAAGGAAGGAGTTTGCCACTATAATAAATTAGTGGATTGAAAATTAATAATCCAAGATAGAGTAGATTACATTAAATAAAGCAGATTACTAGCGCTTGTTTACTTAGTGTAGATTGCTCTATTTATATCACTCCTAGGGTCTCCTCACGTAGTTTAACTTGTGGTTGATTAGAGTGCTTGAATAGTAATAAAATAATTATTATTATGGAAGTTCCTGGTGATGTTTTGTCCCCCCCCCCCTAGATCAGCAGGACGGTGAAGGAGCGGCTTCAAATAGGATGTGCTCACAAGCTACACAGCGCTTACGTTTCACAAATGAAAAAATAAAATTACATAATCAAAAAAAAAAAAAAAAAAAGAAGAAAGAAAGCTTTCGAAAATAGGGCACCACCACTGATTAAAACTACGCTTATTTAAGACGAATGCAAGTTAATATTACAACTCTGAGAAGAATTATTCGCACGATTAACAAGACGGATTCGCTCGATTGCATTACCGCGTTCTCACGGCAAAGCGAATATGATAATGAAGAATGCATTCTCGGAGAAAACTAGTCGTGTATTAACTGCCCTTAAAATGTCCCCAACATGAAAAGGAAATAAATTCAATCAGCGGAACGAGAGGGCTTTTATCAAGAAAACGCATTTTCTGCTTGGGAAAAGTTTTACAGAACTCTCCGCCCCCAAGTTACCATGGCGACGAAATCACAACAAACCGTAGATCGACTTCTGGCGTGGTCGAAGGGTCTGCTCGCAGTGAAAAGGAAACCTCATTTGGTTATATTACAACAATTAATCATTTTAACGATTGCATTCTGTGTTGAATAAAGCGGTATAAACAACATTGGTTTCATGAGTTAAACTGACACATGTATAAAGGAATACTTTAAAATGGTTCAAATGTTTTAATTTATGGAATATTAATCAAATCACAGACTTTGCAAGTGACACGTTTTGAACAACCCCTTCGATCCATATTAACAAGTTCGAATGATTTTTGTTCTTTTGAAATGGCATCATCATTCAACTCACCAATCTAGATTGCACATTATAATGAACAGATGGAAATAAACATGGTTTATGAAGCAATTGTAATCCTATATCAACAAATATATCCATATTTTCAATATGAGTAATGTTTTCATTGTCTGGGACACATGAGGAAATTGGAATAATTTCAAAATCATTTAAATGATTTCAGTATAAATTATTCAGTAAACAAAAAACTATGCCAGAAAATCACAGAATTTGGATAGACATTTATTTTAATGTGATTTGTTAACATTGCTCGGACTTTGCAATCATATTCCATAAAATATACACAATTACTAACGACACACAATGAGATACGAGTATTTAATTTATTGCGCATGCGCACAGAAGATATTGTTAATCATTTTTGTAGACAATAATATAAGGCAACTTAGTTGAAAAATGTTGATGATATGAAACATATTTCTGTTATTTTCTGAAAGGAGTAATAAAATTTACAGTATAGTTTATTTAGAATAACAGTAAATGTATGTAATTCATGAAGGTCACATGATACATATAATCACGTGTTCTCGCTTGAATTCAAAACTGACATTGGACTTGTACTTTGTTTTACTTGTAAAATTTACATACAATTTCAAATTTAATAATCGATTTAAGATATTCAAATATTAAGAGTCAACAAATTTTTCAAAATTAAAAAAATTTTTACATTATACACGTACTTTTAAATAAAATATATTTTGTTTTCTTTTGTGCATTAATATTGTTTACAAATATACACTTTAAAAAAATCTGAAAAAAGCAAAATTTGGCAACAGCGAAGCGCATGAATTGATTGGCTAAAAACACGTGTTTGCAGTTATGTGACGTCATAGTCACATGAATTTAGCCTATTCGAACCATCCTGTTCCTTCTGATCAAAAATGGCACTTAGTAAGAAACCACTTATTTTATCCAATAACTTTCAGAAAATAAACACATGTTTCTTTTTATAATTGATGTCTCGGTATTTGTATTATATACAGTTGAATTTTTTTATAGGTAAATTGCCTTAGGTTACTGGCAACAAAAATATAAAAGAAAAACAATCTTTTGGGCATACGCCATAAATTTCATTAAATATGTAAATTTCATGGACTATCTATGATTTTCATTTTAAATTTCGGAAGAATATATTTATTTTGTATGTTATCAATAGTGCCGTAAATTTTGTGAAAGTCCAAAGCATAATGACTTTTGGCTATACAAGTATATAGTGTATAAAGTATTATATACAATCAATAATTACACATTTTTTACCAGTTATTCCTGTATATAATTAAAAGTTAAACTTATAATCAGTGTTAATAATCTTTTTCAAAATTTTTTTTCCTGTTATATTTTTTTATTAAAAATTACTGCTTTTTATACTGGTGCATTGAATAAGTCTGTTTGATAATACGTTACAGCAATTAAAATAATTTGTTATATGTATTTGATTTTTTCCTCCATTAATAATCCACTGCAATGCTTTTCCTTCACTGCTAGCTAGTAAAGAAGCTATTAATCATAATTAATGCTATTGTTTTCAATAGAAAATACTTTTTAAGATCGTTTGTTATCATTGTAAAGAAAAATTCAGTTTATGCTTCTGTAAATGTTTGGCATTTCACATCAGTTTTATGTTTATTTTAATGTTTTTATTGCTCGAGAAAGAGGGGGAAAAGAATAATTAATAATAGGACAAGTTTAATCCCATTTAAACAAGTTTTTTAAAAAATTCTTTTCAAAACTAGTATAAATAATTATGCAAGAAAGAATAATTAATACCTTACATTCTTTTCCAAAGTAAACAATGGATTTGAAAAATGTAGTTCACTTAATCCCAAGTAATGATGTCTACAGCTGAATTTTTCACAGATGATTCTCACAACCTTTTGTATTCATTCTGTTCCCAGTTTTAAATGTGTATTCTTTCATTCTCTTTTTTTACAAAAAGCTTCTTTAAAGCAGACATAATAAAGACAATTACTGATTTGATACTGCACAAAAAGGGGAATAAAGGTTACATCTCTTTCTCTAATTTATTAGAAGGTCGAGCCCATAATTCTTTTCTTTATAAACTGCAGCATTTAAAATAAAACGTAACGAATTTTTCGACCTTGTAGGTGGATTTTAAAAAAATGGCACTTCCTACGTTGTGGTGCATTGTTACACAACCAAAATAAAATAAAACAAAAATTTAATGTGTAAACAACATATGTCCTCCGACGCTATTCTGAAATGCCGCTGACTCCTTTCCGCTGGGGGGAGGGAATACAAATTAAAAAAAAAAGAACTTTTTAAATGACTTTCAACACAAAAGCACCGGAACTGCTTACACATAATTGGGCTCAGCAACAGTTTCATTCTTGTAGAATCCTCTCCACAATGCAGAACAATGTGTTCTCATTCATTTCGTCTTATTCCAGAGAAATAAAGAGCGCGAAAAAAATCAAAATGGCCGCCTCTTTCATAACCGAACAATATGAAGTTCTTGTTGCCACCAGACGAAGTCCAATTAATGAGAAAGAAACAAAAGCGGATCGTCTTTCGGTTGGAAATGGATGATGATGTTGAATCTAATAATATCGGGATGACCTCCAACGGATGAATGGTATCGATAATTTTATTCAAAACTTTTATAACGATTGCTTGGTGCTTCAAAAGACGTTCTATTTATAGAAAAAAAATTAACATGAGAATTAAAATAATCTTTCATATTCATAGGTAACCTACTCCCTTAATTACCTATAACAATTTTAGTTACCTTTTGAAGAGATTAGTATAAAAAAATATTTATGCAGGAATGGGAAGAGATAACTACTTTCACAATGATTAGTATACATTTACATTTATTTTTACGATTCACAGTTAAAACAGTAAAAAAAAAAATCACACTATTCTGAACTTTTGAGCTTAAATGCAGCTCATTAAGCTATTGAATATTTAGAATGTAACAAAGTTGCTTCAGAATCTAGTAAAAATCTTGGTTACAGTTAAGGTACCATAATTAGCACAACACACAACTACGAATTCTCGTTTATTGAAATTGACATCTTCCAAAAAAAAAAACTTTTGATTCACAAGAGCTTTAAACACAGCAAGTTGCAGTTCAACACGAAATTACGCTATTTAAAGAACTGTAGTTCAATACAATAATAAGGAAAGGGAAGAAAGAAAAGCATTACTGAAAAAAAATTAAGAGAAACTAGATACAATAAACTGATTGAATCAAAAACTTATTTTCACCCGTTATACATTAGACTTTTGACTTTAACTACCCACAGATTCCAATAATAATTTGAAAAGCAGTTTTCCACAGAGTAAATCAAATACATAGTTGACTTCTCGGCAACCAGTAACTAGTCTAATTACTGACAGATTTAGAAAACTTGTTCATGATAGGATGCCACAGTTAAAGTAGTGAAGATAATTTATTAATATCTAAGGTGACCGTGTGAGGATATACAATTTTAAATACACCAACTCTTTTTTTTATTTGATTTTGAAATAACACGGTACATGAATTTTTTTTAACACAAACTTTTTGTTCTAGCATGAATCCTATTCGCGCCCTTTCGATAAGGATAATTTAGCCGAATTTATGACAGTTTGATAATAAAGAAGTCGATAATGACGAAGGCGAAGTTAAGCTATTAACAGCTGATAAAATTCACAAAGGGCTTGAAATTGGAAGGTATGGAACAACATTTTCTTACTCATGATCTCCTGATATAGAGCAATCGTTAGTTTTGTGTAGCAGGAATTATATAGGTGACTTGAAAAAGCAAAAATATTGTAACAAACAAAAAACAGACAGTGAATAACGAGCGAAATTCTTCATTTGATTCAAAACCGACAATTGTACTAGACATATCTGACACATTTACTGATGACAGCTTTTTTAACCCAGTTCGTAATAAACGTGCACGCTTGTTATCAAGTAGCGATGAATAGTTGTTTGTAGTTTTATTTCTAATTTCAATTTGATTTTTATATGTTGTATGCACTTAAGACTAAATTTTCACTGTGCACTAATTTCTAATAAAAATTGTTTTTGTTTTATAAATATGCAACATGGATTTCATTTTCAAATTCTTTGCACGGTTTTTTGGAAAAATATTTGAGATTTTTCATCTTATACAATTTTTCAAAATTGTGAAACATATTCCCAAAATTACCATAAGTCAAATGTATTTTTTTACCCGATTTTTCTTTTTGCATGGTTTTTTAAGGAACGTACCTACTGTGAAAAAAAAAAGAGTTAAGAGTACTTAAGTATTATACCGTCCACTAATCTCGCAAAATCAAAAGACGTCGCTACGTACTGTCATCGTGTACGCGCGAACAAGATTGTGTTTCTACAAGTGTGGGTGGTCCACGGTAAATACGTAAGTACCCGTTTTAATTGAAACACATAAGAACCATTCAGCTTTAAATTTAACATGTATCATAATTCTACGAGTTATATATATGAGTGATTCTTAATGACTCATTTACAGATCCTTTCTACTCGTAAAGGAAGCAATTTATATTTTGCATAAATTGATTTGGAGAATATATACAAAGCTCCAATACACATTTATACAAAATAATAGATAACATTCTTTCCAAATAAAGCAAAAAAAAAAAGTTCCCCCTACTCTAGGTATTTTGCCAAAAAACTAATGCAATTCAGAAAAAAAAAATATATTATTGCAAGCGTAAAAAAAATTACAGGTACTTACGTATTATCACAACAATCGCCAACTCTATTAATAACTCGCCAAGTTGGCAACCTAAGTTTCCTCATGTGTCGTACGCGCTGAATTGGCAACCATGTACTTCATTTGATTTTATGTCGCCAATAGGTTGCGATAATACGTTCCAAATTAAGCACTTACGTATTATGCCATCGACCAATAACACCAAATAAAAAGACACCATCAACTGAAAAAACGTCGCCAATTGTTTTCATTGTTTTGGATCATGCGCGGAAATGGGTTTCCACTAATGGTTATATAGTGCGATATTTGGAGTCGTCTTGATTTGAAGAAATTGCTTGAAGTAATAAATACAAAAAAATAAATATAATCTTTTTATCTTAGACGTTTAATTTACTACCAAGGCTTCACAATAAATATATAAAAAACTCGAGAACATATTAAGATAATTTACAACTCGAATATCCTCCAAAATTATTCACAACAACAAAGAAAACGAAATTCACTCTTCACCACTAAATTTTCCTCGGTTGCGTAAAGTAATTATCCCTTCACCTTAAAGAAAACATTTCTTGCAAACGATGCACTTCCCAAAAATATGCCCGAATCATGGAAACACTCATTTCTTTGTATAATTTAATTTCTCGGAGATTTCTTTTTTAATGTTCTCGTTACTGGTGAAAACGTTCTTATACACAGGATATACAAATTTGAGAAATTACAGCGTGAAGATTTTGGGATGAGAGAAAATAGGTTGATGCGCCGAGAGTCTTCGCACCCACATATTAATGTAATCACCTTTTCCGCGGAATAAATTTCCCCACGGTTGAGTGTTAAGCCGTAGCTGAAATCAAGCTACTAAAGTCTGCATTTCTCTCGCCATTGCGTGCTCAAAAATGAGGGGAACGGCATCGCAGTGAAAAAGATTTCAATTTTTAGGTCGTTCCATTCGATATTTCAACCACAAGGCAATCGGCCCCAAATAGCTTTTTTCACAAGAATAATTGTCTTCGATTGATGAGTTAGGTATTTGTTTATTTTATACACAACACGCATTCACACAAGCAGTCTTAAATTTTACACTAATTAATTTAGTTGAGTAGCCGGTGGTGGAGTGGTTATGGCATGGAGTTCGTGGCTAGCGATGTTTTCGAGCTGCCTTAATAAGTTAACACAATTATTTCAATCAATTAGTTTAGTTGTATTAACATTACACTTGAGTCACAGAACTATTGGCCCCCATTGCTTCACATGGCGGTCTTAGGTCACCACCAGTGGCGCACACAAGGGGGTCTAGGGGTCTGGACCCCCCCCAAATCCCTTGAGTTTTTCTATTGATGGTAACCCTATATATGCATAACATAAAATTTAATTAAGTACTTGTAATTAACAATTTATTTTATTAATTAATGCTAATCATTAATTCAACAATTTATTATTCTTTTTTTTGTAAACAAAATCGACAAAAGAAGAGTCAATTGATATTGTCTAGAGGTATGATGCCAGTTGAGGGACTTTCGACCATGAACCTTGAAAAAAATTTTGTGTGCGCTACTGGTTACCACGATTCATTTTTCTAAAATTAACATCACATCACAGTCATTCTGAACAAAGGTTCACAAAAGAGAACGTCAATGGAGCTGACCCCCTCTCGTACAACCGGGAAAAAAGCTTCAGAGGCAAATGGATTTAACGCCTAACCTCTCAATACAACGATCTTCGAATGAATGGGACTTCAACTGACGATCAACCAGATATGAAATTTGCGATATTGTAACTGGGTAACCACAACCCTTGTGGAAAGATCACCGACCCATTTGTGGCATGGTGGACATTCTACCAATAGTTAAAAAAGCACAAGGTTCCTTTATTTCAAACAGAGAATTTCGAGGAAATTAAAGCCCCAATTCGTTGCCCCTACAGATACCAATTCTCTAATTTTTAAGTAGTAACGGCGATTCAAGGAAAGTATTTTACCCCATGGCATATACCCATCATTTGAGAAACTACTCTATTGAAAATAATCCTGGTTGAATTTAATTTACGTCGCATTCTGAGGCAACAAGACTATTGGCAATGGACCTCGTAATTATGAACCAAGGTCAAATGACAAGAAACGACACCTGAGCTGGCATTCTTCGTTTTCCTTCTTGCACACTGTGCCAACGAGATCTTCAGTGGCACTTTGACTCGAGACCGTTATTCGACAACGGCGGCCATCAGTTCAAGAACATGACCACTGACTACCAGTAGCGTAACGTACACAGGGTTTAGGGGTACACAGGGGGGGGCAGGGTTTTAGGGGGCCCGAAGCGTGACTGCCAACAAGTACCTACCCTTTGTAAAATCCAACTTGGGGGATCAAATATTCTCCGTTACGCCACTGTTGACTACCACAACCACAGCCCTGTTTTAACAGTATTACATAAAATATGTTAAATGAAAAGGAACACTGTAGATGGGCTCCAACTAACCTCTAGGGGAATCTATATTTTAACGATAAATTGGAGAACTTAGCCCTATAAAGAAACCATGATATATGCAGAGTAGAACTGCTGCTTAAAGATATCTGAAGTGGGAAAATAGAGGATGAACTGTAAGAGATGTTTTTGCGTTGTAAATATATATAAAGAAATCAGAATTTCGACCATTACTCCCATTTTATTTTTACAATAGCCCCATTTTCGGGTAGAGAATAAAAGCAAATCGGACGCAGAACCCCTTAGAAAACGAGATATTTCGTTGCCAAGGCAACAGTCAATGTAAATAAAGAGAAGAAGCGGGACCATTTCCGCGAAGCTGGATTTGCATAAGACACCCTAAAAAAATGCTTTACCCATACTCGGTTACTTCCTTTCACAAAAGAGTAGCAAAAAAAAGATTTCTTTCTTTATTTTCCTCCCCCTTTTTCTGCTTTGGGGACCTAACAATTTGCTTAGATTCCCGATTTGCTAGATCGAATAAATGGCAAAACGACGAAAAAATGCGTACGAAATGAGAAGACCGCTTAAAATCCATATTTAGAATTTCATTTCAACAATGCGCATAACAAAAGGCTGAATTTGAATATCTTCTCTCTCTCCAGAGTTCTTCTAATCCTCCCCTCTTTATATAACAATAGGCAACAAACTCTTTTACATTTGAATCGGCAAGGATGTGGTATACCTGTTGAAATTTTTAAAAAGTGGATGCATTTTCAAATTCAAGCACGAAATCTCACCTACAACTTTAAGTATGCTAATTTAGAGGACATAATTTTTGTTTTTGTATAAAAAAGGTGCCCACTGCGATCAATCAGCATTAAAATTACGGGGGGAAAAAGAGTTTTCTAGCCAAAAAACATTCAAATTTGTGATTCTTTCACCGCTAAAATATATATAACCTAGAGCTAAAGTGCAATAAATAGGCATACTCAGTGGCATACACAAGGGTGGAGTTTGGAGGTTCAATCCCTCCCCATAGACCAAGATATTTTTATTTTTTACCATAGAGATTACACTTCAGCCCTTATGCTCATCTGTCTTTTAAAATATAGATCCCCCCCTCCACGTAAGAGATGTGTGGGCATCCTGATTCGGAAAGAAATGAGTAAAAATTAAAGGGGGAAGAGAATTACTCACAGCAAATCTGGAAGGCGTTGTGGAATCCATCGTCCGAATGCCCAGCACCGGCGTAGCCGGGGCGCTCCCTCTGCGGTCCGAGCAGGCCTTCTCATAGGAGGTCTCTGTAAGGATAAGAAAATAATATTTTTAGAAAAACTGTAATGAACAAGTTTTAATTCAAAAGATTATTTGATAGTATTACTTCGTCGAACCAAAGAAACTAAGTATTATTTAGTCCACCAACCATCTTTGATAGGTATTTATCGGTTATAGAACACCGTGGATTGGCGATTGTTTTCGAAATGTCGCCAACAAGAAAATTGACCATAATATTTGATAAGATAATTTCATCATACAAACGCAATGACGGAACACAATTCGGCGTTTCTTCTACTTGTTGCTGTGTTTGGTTACAATGGTTCTTATAACCGATACCTTTCAGCAAACGTTTTAGTCCAATGTCAGTGGCGAGCTTCAGCGAATTCCATCACATTTTAGCTATTGTGATTAGGATGGCATTCAATTGTTTGCAGGAACTCGTAAAACCTTTTTGGCGATTAATCTTTTGAATCTAGGTAATTTTTGGCAATATGTCATAGGCACCTAAAGAACCTTCTAAAATAAGTAAACGAATCATTCTGTTTAAGTCGCACCGTTTGGCAACAGTTTTTGTTTAGCAAAAATGGTTGAAGAAATATGATACGCGTAAAAACCGATATTTCTACATTTATGGCAAAGGGAACGAATTTTATATTTGTATGTTACTCGTTTGTGGCATGATTTTGAAATGATGCCAGATAGATCTTTGGAGGTTGGTCTAATGTTGTCGTATTGTAATGTAAAATTCGGTACTTACGTATTATCGCAACCTACTGGCGACATTATATGAAACAAAGAACGTGATTTCCACTTCAGTGCATACGACACGTGCCAAATTGGGGTTGACAGCTTGACGAGCTATCTTGGACGTTGGCGATCGTTGCGATAATACGCAAGTACCTAAAATTCCGCCAAATTAGGGCAATAATTTTTCTGTCAATAACAATTTTTATCCGTAACGTACCAGTACCAAATAAGTTCCTGACAAAGTACGATAATTTACAGAGAAAAATTCAATATAAATATTTAAAATCTTAAAAGCATCCTTTACCTGGTTGTAAAAAAAAATTCTGTAAATAGTCCAATACTTACAGTAAACAGGTTAATAAATATTACAATTATCTGCACCTCAATATACCCGTAAAATCTTTTTAAAAAGATTTAAAAATGTTGTTATTCATTTAAAAAAACTTAATAAAACAACTAAAAAAACAATTTTTTTTTTATTTAGATGCATACATTTATCAGCAAATGCATTGCCACCAATAATATCTTTTTAATAACCATTAATTTTGTAATAAGAATTACTAGTTTATCCAAAACGGATTGGCAGCTGAAAATACACACATTATGGATCTTAAACTTTCAAAATAAAAATCGCTGAACTTTACCGATAATGATTACACTTTTAAGTTTTTAAATTGCTCTAGTTTTTTAACTACAACTTTTTGTACAAATCGAGTTTTAAGATATGAAGTTGATTGAAAGAGATATATTTAAGGTTCATAAAATTAATTACGTACTAATTTCTTTTCCACGATCTTATAATATGTTAAATATAATTACTTCATAAATCATTGCAGTGCCGATTTAAGCTCATTTCGGGCCCTGAGCGAAGAAGATCTACAGGCCCTCTTGGCACTGGAGGATCGAAATTTATAATCAGAAAATCTGATTAAGCCCAGCTTATCCAGGCCCCCAATGGATAAACCGGCACTGAATCATCGTGAAATATTACATAACGGACATTGGCGATGAACCTCGTAATCTTGAGCCACAATCAAGTGACAAAGACGACACCCTGAGTAGGTACCCCATTCTCCTAACTTCAGCATATGAGGAGCGAGTGAATATTAACGTCCCACTGTTCAGCTACACGAGGGCTTTTGGGGACGGTCCGCGTAATTTTGAACCATGGTCAAGTGACGCGGACGACACCTGAGCTGGCACCCCTCTCCTAACTACCCCACCACACCAACGCGGGAGGACGTTTGAGCTCTCGACAGATTTAACGTGCATCGCTCCCCTACACGGCGGGTCTTCAGTGGTACTGGGATCGAACTCATGACACGCTAGCCACGATCCGATGCCTAGACCACTCAGCACATGAGGAGAGATTTAACAAGACCGGGTGCCTTAAGTGACGAGAGATTTAACGTGCACCAGTATTAGAACACGCGACTCGACAACGCCGGCCACGAGTTCGTGACCATGACCACGAGGTTACTACGGTCATCATGGGCTGCTGATGACAATGATACCTGAGCCTGCATCACTCTTTCAAAACTTCCACACCCCGCCAACTACGAAACTACAAAGAAATCTACATAAAATTAACATTTAGTAAATACTTCCAAATGTTATCGGAATATTTGCAATATATAAACACTCTATGGAGGATATACCCCTTTCCCATTCCTTAAAAAAACTAATGTTTCACTAAATTTAAAAAATAATTCTTAGATTTAGAATAGAAATTATTCTTAATGGTATTTGCAAACCCTTAAATAAATATAACAGTACATTTAGCACTATCATTATAATATTGCTATCAATTACACCACTATTCTTATACCCCACTGACCTCTAAAAAGGAATAAGGTGCCCGAAGACCCTTTTCTTCTTATTCCTAACACACAACGCAGTAGAAGAAAAAGAAAAAGCGACGGGGCTTTGGGTGTCGTATTACTTTCAGCAGGTCACCATTAATAACTGGATGGGCATTCATTTGTCACAGCTAATGAAAGATGAATTGAGGTCACAGACAGGGCGTCAACTGCTCCGTCTGTTAGCTCATTTAGAGAAAGACAGAGCAAATTGACATTAAGTCCAGAGTAAACAAACAGACAAATTATGTCCATTCCTCTCTCTCGCGTGCGTGAATGAATCTCTTTTGCTTTACTCCATTCATTTCAAAATGGAACAACACAACGCTGATGTGGGGGTCGAGATCGGGGGATATAGTTAAATGGTCAACATCTTAATTTCTGAAAACACTTACGAGACGCTCGGTTTCATAATAACTAACCAATCATCGATAAAAGCATGGTCTTTTTCTTAAAAATATTCATTGGGTAATTTAGGCCCAATTAATTCGGATTAAATAATGTTATTCAAAAATTACACAGAGTGATTGAAATTTCCCATATAGGCATACTTCCAGCAGATATCCTGCTTCCGCAGTAGCTTAGTGGTTACGAACACGTGGTCGGCGTGTCATGAGTTCGAGCCCCACTGACATTGAAGAACCCCGTATAGAGGAGAGGGGCTGATGCACGCTAAATCTTTTGAGGCTCATAGTTCTTCCATGGCATGGAATTCGAAAGGGGGGGGGACCTATTCAGGTGTCATCCTTGTCACTTGACCACGGTTCAAAATTACGAGGTCTATCGCCAATAGATTTCCTGTTGCTTTATAGTGCGACGTTATTAAACACATTTTCACTCCATTAGAATCCATCATACCAACGAATAATCTGTTTAATGTCTATTATGGTTTTTAGAAGTCTACGGAAAATGTGACTGTACACTGGCAAACTCATAGTTTTTAGCTATGGTTGAAATGGCCACATCGGCCCCCCCCCCCATGCGGACTTCTCCAAATGTCAAACGTGAACATTGATACCCTGTTTGAAGACAGTTCTGCAGTTTAAATTGATATCAGACTTGAATCACAAAACAGACTGTTTACACGAAACAACACGAAGGTTATTGGCAACTGGCTACTCGTAATTTCGAATGACGAAAACAACACCTAAGTTGGCAACACTCACCGAACTTTCAGCGCCAAGCAAAGGTGATGATTTTGAACCTAGATTGATTTAACGGGCATTAGCCTCATTACTTGTCTTTAATGAAAAGGATGAAACCCACGGGATTCGGCTACCGCAACCATTTATTTTTCGAAAGTATTAAAATCTACGAAGGTGCTTTAAAACAATGCATTTTACCCCCCATAAAAAATATACAACAAATAAGCTAATAAAACATCTTTTTTCTTCTTAATATAACATAAGCAATTCACGATATATTTCGACAGTGTTAAAGGAATATCAGGAGAAGGCAGTACTAAAAATAATTACGTGCATCATTTATGCTATCAACAATTCCTTTGATAACTGGGAATTTGTATTATCTTCACGTGAATGAAATTTCGCATTAGTTTCACGTGATCTTCAGATAAAAAAATTTTGGAACGATACAGACAAGAGTAATATATTGAACAATAAAATGAAAAAGAAATGATATCACTATTTCCACAGCAAAAGTTCTTTCTTTCCCGCCAAAAAAGGTAATAAATTTGTTAAACAGACGGTTGACGTTTTACGATGAAAGAAATTTTCCATCGATTAAATAAAGCATAAGAGTTAAAAAAAAAAAAATCGTTTTCAAATACGAATTTTTAAAAAATTTTAAAAAAAATCGTTTTCGAATACGAATTTTTAAAAAAAAAAAAATCGTTTTCGCGAATACGAATTAGAATTAAAAAAAAAAAAAAGTAAAGATTACATTTGAGGTACAAAATTCTGGGACATGTCAGAAATACCGCGAACATTCCACAGAATTTAGAATAAAAATTTTAATAAAAATTCCATACACTTCAGAAAACAAAAACGTCCAGTCCTAAGCCTACTTTAGGCTTAAACCACAGATAATTCGAATTTGCAAAATTTCTGGATAAAAATAACTTTGACAAGCGCACAATATATACTTCATTTCAAACACGTTTCAGCTACATATAACATTTATCATTTTTTGTTTAAAATGTACATTTAAAAGAGGAAAAAATTAGGAAAAGAGTAGAATCAAAGAACATCTGCCACATCTCAGTGAGCGACAGCATATGTTTGGCGGCACGCGTTTTTCACGCGTAGCAGCTGCTTTACTGCGTGTGCGACTAAGAAAGAAGACAAGCAAAAGAACTTTTAAAAAGAAATGCGCTCCTATGCCATTCATTATTCGTCTTAAACATTTGACAGCTACTTTTCTGCACTTTTTCACTCAAGATGAATAGTCCTCCAGGAAGAGAGGCTCTTCGAGACACGAAACGCAAGTCTGGTTACGTGACGTATGATTCGTTTATTTTGGGGGAAAAGAAGTAAAAATGAAAAGATGATCCCTAAGTGTTTTTCGAAACATCTTGAAATACATTACTGACAGAATTCTATACCTATGCAAATAAGAGTATGCTTCTTTGTGACAAAGTTGGAAGTAGAAAGTGGGAAGAAAATATCTCCTCTCTTCTGCGGTTCTTATGCAACATTAAATTCTCTCTCTTATAGCCAATTCTGTTTTATTTTTACTTGTAAGTGAATTTTATGTTAAAATAAATAGACGTTTCGAGTTGCTCAATAACAGAATAGAATACAATAGAATAAGCAGAATGAATTTAGAGTCTTAAAAAAAGTAAAGGAGGAACAGTATAATTTTTTCTGCACAAAATTTCAAATTATCCAAGGTGAATAACTACGTTCGGAAGCGCGAGTTAAATTAGAATATATGTATAAAAAGAATTTAAGAATATTATTACAAGAAAAAAAATTCTTTAAATGCAATGTTTTGGGGAAAAAAATGAAGAGATACATATTTTCAAAACATTCTCCTTTTTATGAAAAATGCTTCTATAATAATAATATTTTGCCCATATGGCCGAGAGAGACCTCTGTACAAAGCCTGAGCCAGGATTATTGACATATATAATTAAGAAGTGAATTCATTGATATTTTAATATATCAGAGCAGAGAGTGAAATTTTAACAAAAACACCTATTATTATTTTAATTGATCGTAACTCTGAAAATAATACGAATTTTTCAAAAATCCTGGTTCAGCGCCCCTGTATAGAAGTATCTCTCTCATTCAGTCATATACATGGGCAAAATATTATTACTTACAGAAGCATCATTTCATAAAAGAAGAATGGTTTAAAATCCTTCTTTCTTCAATTTTTTCCAACAAAAAAAAATAATAATAATAATAATAATAATAATTGCATTTGAATAATTTTTTCTTGTAACAATCATTCTAAAATAATTTTATATAAACATTCTAACAACCGTTCTAATTATTCTAACACCGTTTAAGCTTCAATTTTTAAATCAATAATAAATCCCACAAAAGGAAAAATATCATTAGACAAATCCCACTAATTTACAAACGAACAAAACGATAAATGGTAAATAGAAAAAAGCACACATTTCTTTTAAATATTATTAAACAAAATTTGAAACGAATTCATTAGAATCGCTCTAAATACGTTTGTCTTCAAATAAATGCTTAAGAAAAATCTTCCTATAATTGGCCAGTTGTAAAAAGACATCACAAGCAATTAAAGCAGCCTCCTAATTTAAAACCAAGTCGGGACAAAGATAAAACATCCTTGAAACGATTACTGAACTCTAACCTCTTAACCTCATTGAGAACACAAATTCTTCTCCACATTAAATTTTACCACCAATTTAACTAGTATTAACTAACGATATCTCATTTAATGCCTAGGAGTTCTCAAGTTGCCCCACATTTACTAATTTAATCAGCCTCCTTTCCTTCAACTAGAGCAGAAGGACGCTAAATGAATTCATATCATTTATCAAAACTTCTCAACTGACAATAATTCGTTTAGTTGCAGTTTTATCAATGCTCCGTGCGCCATGTTTACAGTCCAAACCTCGGTTCCCAAGACGGATTAATCCATCTTCGCACAAGTAGGACAGTTACAACTCGGCCCAGTAGTTCTTATCTAACAGTGGGCCATGTTTCCAATCCAAACAGCAGAAGTTTTAACGCCAGGAAGAAGCCCTTTTGACGGTTTTATCCGATTCCGAATGTCATCAGAGGATTTGGGAATAGGAAGGAAGTTGACGAATCTGGCAACGTTGAGGGAAGACGCCAAGTATTCGTCATTAGTTCCGTTTTCTGAGAAATTTCGAAAGATTAGTGCGTATTTGATATTCGAGACCGTATGGTGATGTCGATTTTATTTTAAACTCAAGTTGAGCTTTCTCTTAATGTAGTACATTAATAATAATAAATTTTAAGAAAACATATACTCCCATTTATAATTTTTATAACTATTCACCTAAATATATTAAGGAGATAAAAATAATATTTTTTGAAAATGTTTAACTCATAATTATTCTATTCTATTGAAGGTTTTAATTTTATTCACTTCGTAGTTAAAATATATATTAGACATTACAGAAAAGAATTTTCATCTTACGAAATATATATACTTCACAAACTATAAGTTAATTACTAGTTTAGTACATTTTATACTAGAAATTTAAATTCGCACAATAATTTCAATAACTAAGGATAAAAATCATAATTTAGAGTAACATACTTAAATAATATACTCATTATAATGGAACTTTATTCTAACTATTACTAAATTATAAAAGAACTTGAGCAATTGAGTCATGTTTCAGTTACTTTTTAAAAACGTGAACACACACATATAAATTAGTTATTTAATTAAATCTATTATTTCTTTTCGACCGATTTGAAACTTAAATATGAATGGTAAAACTTTAACTGCGCAGCTTTTTTTGTTTTGAAGGAAAATAAGAACAGCATGGAACTGCCAGGCATTTCAAAGCACCTGAAATTATTTCTTTTTCCATAGAAACCGACCAATCGAAACACCAAAACAGAAATAAATGATTAAAAAAAGAACTAACACATAACATAAAGTAGAACAAGTCGATTAATTAAACAAAATGTTTATTTCGCTTCAGTTCGATGAAGTAAAAAAAAAAGTAAACACAAAACAAACTTTCTTGGAAACGAAAATGGCGGAGAAAGATGGAAGAATGCCTTTTTTATTATTATGTTTCTGGCGCGAAAAATAAATATTCCAAAGACAAGCATTGTTTCAGAATATTTATTACTATCTCAGAAATAAGGAAGACAAAGTAACTCATTATCATTGTTTGGTGCTTCTTAAACGACGATGAATAAACGAATGAGAAAAGTAAAAATAAAAAGAATTTTATCCTCTGCTACTTAATGAAGTCGAAAACATCTTTTGCGATTTTACAGAGGAGTTAGTGTCGAAGTTAATTGATTTGAAGGAGAATTTCTTCCCCTCTTCTAACAAGAGAGATAATTATTCATATTAAAGACAAAAAGAATTAAGAGAGACTGAAAAATGTATGCTTTTTGTTTCGTTTTCTGACAAACAAACGTATTGTTTAATTTATGCATCTAAAAAGAATCTTAAAAGAGCATACAATTATAAAAATTTAATTAATTGAGAAACGCACCTTTTAACCATTCTAAGTATGATAAGGTGGATCAAATGCAATTAAAATTAATGCAATGAAGTTGATTAATGAACAACAGTTCTAAAAATATAATTCTTGTTTATTACGAAGACATTAAATAAATCACATAAAAAAAGTGTATTATTTTAAATAATTATTAAACATGCAAGGAAGCACTTTACATTCTAAATTGAAAAATAAATCTTTAAGCGATTTATCTGATGGAAACGTAAAATGACATGCTTGTTGAATTAGCTTTCTTATACATTAGATTTATCGATGCAAGAAAAACACATTTACATAGATAATGGGCCAAATTCATGACGGTCACATGATAAATGCAATCACGTGTTCTCCAATGAATTCAAAATTGACATGGGGTTTGTATTTGTTATTCTACTAGTAGATAAGATTTAAAATTTGATAATTGGGCAAAAAAGATATTCAAATATTAAAATTCTTCAAAAAGTTTTCAAAATTTAAAAAAAAAAAAAATTTAAGTTATATATATATGCACTTTTAAATCAAGACCATTTTATTTATCTATGCGTGTTATTATTACTGACAAATATGTACTTTAAAAAAGTTTCTGCAGAAATAAAAAGTTGGCAACATCGAAGCGGATGAACTGATTGGCTGGAAAGACGTGATTGTAGTCATGTGTAACTATTATGACATCACATGAATTTGGCCCCATTCAAGGCCTTTTTTACATCTAAGACTTCCCTTATTTCATAAAAAAAAAAAGGCTTTTCGATCAGTTTCTACAAACGAGATTTCAGATAAATCAAAATAAATATTAGAATGCTTAAAAATGAATATTTTTAACCAATTAAATTAAATTTTTTTTCTCAGAGTTGAAAAAACTTACGGCAAAACGAACTGAAACTTTTATATTAAATAAACAGAGAGTGATCAATAATATACTCTTCAAGAATAATACTTCAATAATATACAACTACTTTTAATATACTTCAAGAATGATTCTTTATTTCTTTGAACTATTCCAGGATTTATTCCTCCAGAACTGAAGCAGGAAAATATAAAATACCTTAAAAATGTACTTTTATAAAATTATAATGTACCTTTCTAACAGAAACTAGCAAAAACTTTCGAGAAGTAACGGTACAGTCCTTATTCAATTCAATCACCCTTATTACCCATTCTAACCGTAATGTCACTTCACTTTTAATGTCCTTGGAGAAGGGAGAAAAATGATGAAACAATACAACAGGATATGTCCATGATAAGAAGAAAAAAATTATGTATTAAAAAATACCTCTTCCCTTTCAAAGAAAACAGAATCTTATCTTCCCAGCACACGCGAGACAAGACAAAATTGGAGATCTTGACGATACATCATAAGATAGCGATCGAGGCCTGGAGAAATTCAATTCAAGGTCTTTTGGGAAAGAGAGAAATGATGAGGGGAAATTAACTGTCTCCAACACACAGCGAAGAGATGATGGGTGCTTTCCTGTTCAACCAATGAATTAAATACGCAGGAATTGCTGATGTACCGTGAAGGAGAGTGGTTACGGGCACAGTTTAGGACGATGTCTTTTATTTAGGAAGTCAAGGCAGGCCTGGCCTTTGATTGGAGATGGGTACTGGATGGAATTCATTCCCGAAGTTGGCCACAGGAAGCGAAGGAATTGATCGGTTTTGGATTTGAGAAGATTAAAGTTTTGTTCGGTGAAGGGTTTTGTCAACGAGTGCCCTACATGATAGGGGATATTCTGAATAAATTGAAGTAGGAATCTTTACCATAATATGTGACCTTTTTGATTTTATCCTTAAAACTTAAAATTCCATCATGTTTGCTCTGCATTAGATAATACCATTCAAGATAAACAGAAAGATTTTCTTGATCGCTCCTAGGCAGACAGTATTCAAAAACATATATAAATTTAGACCCATATTTGTTTTTTTTCCAGTTCAAATTAATACAAATAATATCAAGATTTTAAAAAGAACAATCAAATTTAGAACACATTGTCCTGTATTTCTGTATTTACTTTTCATAAAGCTTAAGTAGAATTCTCCGAACCAAAACAACATAAGGTTTCAGTTGTATTCTGAGGACCCTAATAGTGTTAAATCCTGTAAATGGTTTTCCCAGATAAAACTAAAGTAATGAAGAGATAGCACAATAAAGACATGAGAGCTGTCTTCCTAAAGAGAAATCCCCCAAACAAGCCTCAACGCTTACTATAAAAATGTTTGTGGAGTTTAGCAACACACAAGTTATATTGGCAACGGACTTCGCAATTTTGAACAACGGTCAAGTGACCAGGACGACACCTGACCTGGCAGGCCCCCTTGAAATATATATATTACTGCATTTAATGTACTCAGGCATTAAATGCAATCAATAATGGAGAGTATTTCTTAATAATAAAAACTTAATTTATTTTATCCAGTGCTATTAGGCCTGACACCTTCAAGCTGGGAGAGCTACATTCGAAATACAGAGAGTTTGTAAGCAAAAACAAAGTATCTACCTACATAAGCGTTCAGACGTCCTCTGGCGGTTACAAAGAGAATTTGTCACGGAATTCTTAACACCCCTTTCCACCCTTCTCAAACCACACTACGCCAATCAGAGGACTTTGAGCCACGGCATATTTCACGTGCACCAGTACCTCTACACAGCCGGTCTTCAGTGGCAATGGGGCTCGAACTCAAGACACGTCGTACATGAGCTCGTGACCATAACAAGCAGGCTACAGCAGCCACATTTGTCTATGGAATACAGACTTTATATATTTATTCATGTTCAACTCAAATATAAATTTTAATTTTATGTGTGTGTTAGGGTACCTTTACCACTTCCTTACAATGTAGGAATAAAATAATTTATCGTATGAGATAGAGAGAAAGGTAAAGAGATTTTAGAAATAAACCCATTTGTAAGCTACATTTATGATTAAACCAAATCATTTGTTGAATTGGCTTTTTTACCCTACAAGTATTCAGTTTTTTTCTTCTGTCAACAAGGATCAATACTGGATATAAAAATGTTTTGATCTGTCAGTGTTGCACAACAGGCAGTGTAATGGATTGTGTGTTATAATTCTCGATAATTTCCTAAATGAAGTAATACATCACTGTCATTTTTTTCACTAACCGCCCCCCTCCCCTCCATTTGTGAGTTCATACTGATCAATATCTTCTAAAAAAAGCAGTAGCTTTTTTTAACCAATTTTATTCTTCGCCTCAAACTTTATCATTCTCTCTCAGATCTTGTATTCTAACAGCTAAGAGCAGGAACTCCATTTAATAGGTGATGTTTTTAATGAGATAAAAATAAAAACACCTCCCTTTTTTCCCTTTCTTTCATTTAAAAGCGGGAATACTAATGGAATAAAATAACACAGAACTTAAATGTTGCACAGCATGGGTAAAACCGAGCGAATCACACCGAGTTTCGAAAAAGCACACAGAGGGAGATTTTTCTCTAATTCGAATTAGTTTGGGAGGAAACAATGCCTCCGACTTTAATTAACTCCAAGAAGAAGGGGAAAAGGGAAAAAGAAAACCATGTTTGCGAGTAAATGAGATTGCATAACTTCAAAGCCAAAAATGATATTTAATCCAAGGGACTAATCAATTTACGTGCCCGGAGAAATTTCTCGCTTTCAATCGAAAGAAAAGCTTTTACACAAACAGAAGCATTTTTTCCCCTCTTGGCACGAAGGGAAAAAAATTGTGACAGGGAAAAAAAGCGGGGGAAAGATTTCTCGAGTGTCTTTTGTCTTACTTATTGGAACGTTTTTGACACTTCAGTATTGGAAGCCGAAGAAGACGGAAATAAAGGTAACGAGTGGAAAATAATAACAAGGAAGGATTTTTCTTTTTGGATATTGGCCAAAAGGGGAAAAGGACGAATTAATGTTCAGCCCAAAGATTTGTAAAAAGATTCCACAAATTCTCTGAAATAAAAGCAGATAGAAAAATATACATTTGTTTAGTGGAGGGAGAACATATAAATAGATTTGGCTTTCTTTGGTGCCAAACAAATGTCGATTAAAATTCAAAATGAAGCACTGTAACCGCTCTGGTCAAAATAACTGCAATTGATTGTAACAAGCAGCAGAAGTGCCCTCTAGCGGCCACTTATCTTCAGTATAGGCCAGGTGAGGAAAAAATAAGGTCGCTATGAAAAACCGTGCATGTTTTTTGTCCTTAATTATTGTTAGTGATATTTGTTGCGCCATTGCGTAACCAAATCTAATTTAACAAACTAATACGCTAAATGAGATATAATTGAAGCTAATCCGGAATGCTCTCGTCGGATGTGCTAACTAGTACCACGATTTAATTTTGCCGAGAGTACCAGGGTCAATTAGATACTCAAGGGATCTTTTACATGCCACATAATCATATAGCATGCATGCCGACGATTTTCGCTTCCAGAAATCTATCGACTCCAGCCAGGATCGAACCCGCAAGCTTAGGTTCACGGAGCGGATACGCTACCTCAAAGCAACCGGAGCCCCAAAAAACCTCATGTCAACCAAACTATTCTTTAAAAGTTCTCGAAATCATTTTCATAAATAATTCAAATATTTACTAGGTCCATACAATCAGCGAATTCTCTGGGCTTTCTTTAATAATAATATTAATAATAATAATGATAATAATATATATAAAATCAAAATTTCTCTACAAGAGAGAGATGAATTAACATGATTAATACTTAAAAGAATAGCAATATATATATATATATATATATATATGTGTAAAGAATATGTATATATATACATATGTATGCATACATTATATACATATATACGTATACATACATATTCACACATTTATATATATATATATAAAACTCCCTACATTTGGAAATATAATTACTCTCCCAACCGAGCATAAGATGTAAAAAAAAATGAGTTAACCCTCATCCTCACACAAAAGGAATGTGCTAAAAATAACTTTCATCTTTTTAGGTAATGATTGGCAGACAACAGCATGAGGCATTATTAGGGTATCGGCAAGAAATCAAATAGCGTGGTAAGATTGCCATTGGACAATGCAATCTTTTTCCACCCTAATCGGCACCAGTCGAGAGTGAAGCAAGAGGAAAGCTACCAAGATGTGTATGAGTATTATTTTCTCTTGACATCCAATAACGGGCATGAGAAAACAAAACCCGAATCTGCGCTGTGTTTGTGCCAGAAACCAAACATACACCATCTCATTACGTCAATGTCAATACGATCTGCTGTCTTGTAATCGCAGCGTGTGTCCAATTAATGGAGCGTGGAAAAACACACACTAAAGGGGTCACTTCGAGTTGTGCAGCTCGAAAAATACTTTTTAAATATAAATAAAGATTTAGAAGAATATTTTTTATTGCTTTTTAAAGTTAAGCATGGATTTCCTGTTTCACAGTGGTAAAGGTAATTATAAGTTTATGTAAAATTTATTTAAGTGACTTTTTTAACGACAGTCGTTTTTAACACTCTTTTAGAAGCCTCATTTGTACGTAACGGAATTTTTGAGCTCCATTTTTACCCACTTTAAAAGGTCAGATTAATTCAAAATTTTGTTGATTTGTCCTGAAAAGGATCACCAGAACTAATAATTTCCCATTTTCAGATCTCATCCCGAATCTGGCGACTTATTTCAGATTCCATTTACAGATTTGGCCACTAAAAAATTAAGTTACAACTTAGTTCGATTAACTAGAAAAGGGTGTTTCTTAGTTTTTTAAATTATAATTTATTAAAATAGAACTTTCATTGCAGGCTACTTGCGTAAGGATATTCTTTTAAAATAGAAATTTTACTGTAATTTTTGTTCATTTTAGTTTCTTATAGAAAGTCTAATAAAAAATAACTATGCTTAAATAATAATAAATTATAGCAACACGAAGGCTATAGGCGACGTAATTTTGAACCGCAGTGAAGTGATGAGGATGACACCTGAGCAGGTACCCCCACCTAACCTCTTCATCACGTCAATGGGAAGTCTTCGAGCCTCCAGATAGAACTTGCATCAGTTCCTCTACACGGCGTGTCTTCAGTTGCATCAGGGCTCGAACCCACGATTTGACGACATCCGCCATAATCACTACGTTACCAAGCCGACATATTTCTCAGAGTTCTACATATTTACGGATAGGAAAATTTCATTTTTGCTCAAATTAATCAATAAGTAAAATATGAAAAATCAATAGAATGCAAAGATATTCAATGAGAAAAGGTTTCTTATAGCTCAAGGAAGCATTTCGAATAGAATATTATGCAAGAGGTACTTCCTTTTCAATCATGGAGAAGGAAAAAGAACAAAACTGAAAATAATTCAATAAGGAATCTTTCAACGTTATTACATAAATGAAATATTCAATCTTTACAGCACCTAAGTATAAAAAAATAATAATAAATAAGATAAAAAAGCACCTAATATATTATTTAAAGGGGAGGAAAGTTCAAAAACTTAGAACGAAATACGTAAATGTATTTTTGATTGACACTATTTTGACACATTATCAAACATTTAACATTTGAAGCTGTTACCGGGACATAGAATATGTCTAATGATAAATAAACCCAGAGAATATTACATTTTCCTGTAACTTGATTTTTCAGAACATATAAGATAAGGCTTTATTTATGTTGGATCAATTTAAATATATTTTTTTTAGTTCATCTTAATTAAATACAAATATCTGAATAGAGATAATACAAATATCTGAAAATTTCAGATGAAACTAACATGCTTCCCGCCAGATCTTTTTGTCTACAATGCCCCAGAAATGTTTTTAAAAGCTTGCTCTAGCTAATTAGACATGCAAATGTGTACAAACAAACGGCCCGAGCGAAAGAATTGATAATAATTAATGAATAGCTTTCAAAATTTCGCACAAGCAAGGATGTAATTACTCCCTTTTCCAGAAAACTATTGAGAAATCTTAAGAAACCGTGTCATATTTTTTCCTCTCTCTTTCTACAGCACTACGAAACGCATCGAAATTGATTGAAATTAATTGCGTTCCTTCAAACATTGTGTGTGTGCTTTTTTTTCATTTTAGTTAATTAACAAAGTCGTAATTATATCGAAAGAATAATGAACGATCTATTAAAAGTGATTTCTCTCGCGCGCTTTTATTTATTCTATAAAATTTTATCCCCTCTCTTTAGCAGACACGGGTAATTAAAATATGCACGACAAAAGGAGGGGGGGGGGGAGCAGAGTGGGAATTAAAAAATAATTGCCCTCTTTCCCTGGCTTAATTAATAAACAATCTGATCTTATGTTCGAAAGGCTGAGGAGTAATTGAATTTAAATTAACGTCTCTACTTTTGAGAAATTTCAGATCGTTAATATAAGTGTGAGGAGGGCGTTCAAAAACTTAATTATGCAATAAAATTATATACAACTTATGTACATTATATAACAGACGAATTTGCTTTGTTTTAAGAAAAAGGTTCATCTTTTTCCCAACAAAGATTAATCTTAGTTAAAATTAAATTATTTTTTTTAAAAAAAAAAATCTTCATATTTTAGAAGATTTTAAAGTTAAAGCATTAACTAGCGAAACTTGGAAATGTTAAGCAATTAATGAAGTTTTCCTCGGCGAATCTGTGAAAAATAAAGAGACCACGACTTGAAGAAAATGTAGGCAAAGTATCAGTCTTTAGAATCTGCAGAAACTCTCAATATCAATTTGTTAATATATTTTAAAGTTTCCTCTCTTTTCATTTTCCTAATACCAATATTTAATTTAAAAAACTACATGATGTCTCCTTTGTTTTAATGAATATTATGAAAAATCTCTTGCATTAGTACAATTACTATCGGCTGATTGATAACTGAATTCTTATTAACGTCTATTTCAGAAGCAACACGAAACTATTGGCGAAATAATTCGTAATTTTGAGCCACCAATCCATCTGAACTGGCATCCTCTATTACTCCATGCCTAATCATTAAAAATTTGAGCCTCGACAGATTTGGCGTGCATCAGCCCCGGTACAGCGAATGTTTATCACTCCAAAGAAACACGAGGATTACTAACGACGCATCACGTAATTTTTAATCACGGTCAAGCGACGAGGATGACACATGAGATAGTACCACACTCTCCTAACTTCCTCACTATGCCAACTTGAGGAATTTAAGCTAACAGATTTAGCATGCCTCAATCCCTCTACACGGAGGTCTCCAGTTATATCAAGCCTCGACTCGAGGGGTCACGGGTTCGTGGTCACAAACGAAAAGAGTCACGAGTAGTGACCATGAAAACTAGGCCACAGCGGCCACTTCAGCTCGGGTATATGAAGGGTCTGAGTGAAATCGTGATGGGGCGCATCCCTAGTCACGAGTACGCAACCCTGAAATACAATTGTTATTAAAATGAACCCTTGTTAACTGACTGCAGGAATATGAAAATAAAGTAAGGTGAGTGTGGAATTGATAACTGGAATAAATTGTGCATATTGATTTATGTAAAAAAATTATAAATAGTTTATTTTCAATAAATTATAGTTTAATTAAACACCTTTTTATAGTTAATCGAACTAAGTTGTAACTTAATCTTTTAGTCACCAAATCTGAAAATGGGATCTGAAATTAGTCGCCAGATGCGGGATGGGAAATCGTTAATCCTGAGCAGGACAATGGAACAAAATTATTAAATTATTGTATTGTCATTCATCCTGGACAAGTGAGCAAAATTTCGACCTCTTAAAGTAAACTTTCCTCTTCTTAATCTGACCTTTTAAAGTGGGTAAAAATGGAGTTCAAATATTCCGTTACATACACAAGTGAAGCTTGTAAAAGGGTGTTAATCATGAAAAAGATTTAGTTCAATTCACTTTATGTTTCCCTACCAAGCATGATTAACTGCATCGTGTTCATTGAAACAGCTTAACACAAGATGACATTTTAAATTTATGGCTACACATTTTACAAAGACCATTTCTCTATACCGTTTCAAAATTAATCACGGTATAATTCAACACAGCACGCGAATCTATTCTCACAAGCACCCATAAAAACAATAAAACTCAAAGCAACATCGATAAATGGGTCCTTTACCGACTTACTTTATACTTCCCTGCCTTCAAACAGAGCCATCCTCCTATCAAGAGAAAACAAATCCG
Organism: Trichonephila clavata; assembly: GCA_019973975.1. NCBI lineage: Eukaryota > Metazoa > Arthropoda > Arachnida > Araneae > Nephilidae > Trichonephila > Trichonephila clavata. Next base: position 86,543 of record BMAO01027745.1, on the reverse strand, counting down.
CGCTTCTTGCCACATGTTGTATTATTCCAGTCGAGCCCTAGATCATCATTTGTCAAACGTCTCACAAGAAACGAAACAAAAACCAAAAAATCTTAAGCGACCCCGGCATAAGCGGCGCAAACACAAAAGATCAAATAAAAAGAGACAGAGATGCCCGTAACGTACGTATGCCTTTAAAAAAGTCAGCCCCCAAAGGATTCTGGATGATAAAAGGGATATTTTTCACCAGGCTAGGGACAGGGCTTGATTAAACGCAGTGACGTACGTCGATGTAATCGCTCTCAAAATATATCCCCCTTTTATAAAAGAGTTAGAAGGGAGAGGGGGTGTAGAAGGGGGGGGATGGTAAGGATTATGGGGTGGAAAAAGATGAAAGATGGTAGAACGATCTTTGACGCAGCACTCACTACATAGGTACAGTTTTTCGTATTATATTCTTCGATGTGAAGAGTTCTTAAAAAAGAATGGAACCGAGGGTTGGTTGGATGAAACTTTTCTTAACGATTTTTCGATATTGTTTCTGTAAATAAAAATAAAGAATCGATGGTGGTTTCCACCGCTGTATTCCATAAAATTAATTGTTCCTCCCTCCTCTTCGTAAGGAAGAAAAATGTGTGCAAGTCCACAGTTTTCCTAGAATGGGAAGTATATATCGTTGTATTGTATTACGATATAGGAAAGATTCCTACAGACTTGTAAAAATAAAAGAAATCTCATTAATTGCAAATAATATTAGAAAAGAACCAATTTATTGAAAATATATATTTACTCAGGGGATTTGTATCAAAGGGATGTAGCAAATGCTGATACAGCACTATTGGTTAAGCCTCGAGAATTATTTATTTTTTTATTTATCGTCTGCTTATATTTGCTGTTCAATATTTAATTTGTTTTGAAATATATCGTTTGCTTTAATATAATGGACTAAATCCATGACAGTCACATGGTAATTGCAAATATGTGTTCTCCATTGAAATCAAAACTGACATAAAGCTTGTTGTTTTGCTTGTAAAATTTAGGGGGGGGGGACTTATATTTGAGTAAAGATGTTTAAATATTAAGATTCTTCAAAAGCGTTTTTCGAAATTTAAAAATTCTTATATCATGCGTGAACTGAAAAATCAAATGCATTTTATTTACCTATTTGTGTTGTTTTTGTTGACAAATATGTGCTTTTTAAAAGAAAGTTTCTGCATAAAGCAAAAGTTTGGAACTATGAAGCGTTTTACTCTTACTGGTGGAAAATCGGAGGGAAACACGATTTCAGTTATCACGTGACTATGACGTCACAAATTTAGCCCATTGAACTCGGGAGCAGAGCAAAATAATTATATTCCGTTTTTTAATTTTGTTGATATTCTGTTTTATCGATTCTACTATAATTTATTTATACCAGTTTGCACAGAACACAATCTAGACAAATACACTACCAGAAATAACTTATGTTACCCACATTATTGATCTATTAATCACAATACAACTGCACAAATATATTAAGTAAATTTGAGTTTCGTGTTTACAAATCTTGTCTAAATAGAGATAGAGAACAAAGTAACAAACAAAAAAACAAAAAACCCACATTTACTTTAAAAAAAAGATTTACTAAGAAACAGCAACTTTAGATGGACTGAACCACTAGATTTATCTTAATTACTACAGAAGCTAAAGAAACGAACACAGAGAAAAAAAGTATCCGTAATTAACTTACGCTGCTTTTTAAGCTTTTATCTAACTTAGCAACAGGGGTGGAACAAAAAACAAGTATGCCTATGTGTTGATACTATTCATCAACTCTTTTCACACACGCCATTGATGTCTCCCCATATCTACCACAGCAACTTTTTTTAATTGAAGTAATATCTGCGTAATTAACCCCCAAAAACTCCCCCCCCGCTGAGATAAATATCGTTTGGCGAGAACCATTTTCAAATTTACTCTTCCACCAGGCCCCGATGACCCCTATCCCCCCTGACCCCCAGAGTCATTACAGGACTCATTCGGGACCTAAAGTGATTCAATCCTGGCTAGATGAAGATTTTATTAATGGAAGTGACCCAGAAACGAGCGAGTTGATGTTTGGGGGCGGAACATATCGAGTGACGTCACGATGAAGGCTCGTCTAATCGGAACTTCCTACTTTCCTCTTCTTATCGACAGGGCTCGACTGACTTGAGATGAAAGAACTTATTCATCACTATTGACGATATAGTTTCGTGGTTTTATTTGTTGATCGCTCAGCTGGGAATTGAACAATCGGATGTTGATAAAAGTTGGAGGGTTTTTGAACAAAAATAATTCTCCCTGGCTTTTACGTAAGCTCTCTTATCATTCCCCCTCCGAAAGGAAGCTAAACAATTGTGCTCGGAACGGTTTTGTGTCATTTGAAAACATCTATTCTTATCTAACACTGAAGTGCTTCGATTGTATGTTAGTTGAAATTAGATGGTTTGTGGAGACTTAATTCTCGATGCATCCCTCAATAAATAAGATATGCAGTCTTTTATTTGGAGGGATTTTCCCCTTTTGGGGAAAATAATCTAGGTAATTGTGTATTGTTAGAAAATATAATAATGGCAACAGATTTTTCAAAAAAGAACAAAAGCAAATATACCAAAGGTCCATTGTTTTGATAATTATGTTTACAAGTTTTTACAAAAATCTTTTTGGACAGCACTAACTATGTTTTAATTTAGTTAAATTATTTTTAACTAGAGTTAACGAATTATCGCTATGTCCTCGGGTCCGGATCCCTTTCCCAAAGCCTTTGCTTTTTTTTCGATTGATTATAATCCTATACATATAGTACGTAAAATTTAATTTGTTATTAATAATTAATTTTATTAATTAATGCTAATTAAGCATTCATTAATTAATTTTGTAACGTGTTTTTTTTTTTTGTTCTCGAAAATCGACAAAATCAAAAGAATATGTTAGATGGCGTATTGGAGCATGATACGAGAATAGAGGTCTTTCGAACCCCCCCCCCCCTGAAGTGGCCGCGGTAGCCAAGTGGTCAAGGTATCGAATCATGGCTGGCATGTCATGAGTTCGAGCCCAGTACCACTGAAGACCCCCCCCCCCCGTGCAGGGGAGCGATGCACGTTAAATCTGTCGAGAGCTCAAACGTCCTCCCGTTGATGCAATGCGGTAGTTAGGAGAGGGAGGTGCCACCTCAAGTGTTGTCCTCGTCACTTGACCATGGTTCAAAATTACGAGGTCCGTCGCCAAAAGCCCTCGTAAAGCTTAACAGTGCGACGTTAATATTCACTCACTCGCCCGCCCCTTAAAAAATCCCCGTGTGCGCTATTCACCCAAGTAACACTATTTCTCAAACTTCTACAACACGTAATGAAAAGGTTTTGCAGTATAATCAAATCTGACATTTAGCACTCGTCAACTATTCAATAGGGGAAATTTTATGGCCTCAAATCTCGAAATCAGTGTGCATAGAGTCAATTTTCGCAGCATCTTGTACGATACGAAACTTTCTATTGTTTAGATTTGTCCTCAGCTTTCGATCCTGGGATCACTGAGTTAAGTCCTAAAGGGCAAACATTCATATAAAATAAAAAATGCAGCATTTTGATTAACTACTCATATAACTAACAAGAAGTTTGTTGCCTTTAAAATTACCAATAACATTATTCAAAGCGTAACTTTTTATATATTCTAGGAAAATACATATATTTCAGCGACTGAAACATCAATTAGCATTAGTTCAATTAAATTCTTAATTTTTCTTTCGCTGATACATAAAAAATAACATGAGAAATCTTCTAATGAAATGTGATTTCGAAGTTCAAACTAAATTTACTTATGCTGTTTCATAAGGAACGAAAAATATATCAAAGTATGAAAGGGGTAAAAAAAATAGACAAATTAATGGACAAACAAATTACCTAATGAATAATAAATTATACCAGGTACCTATATCAAAATATCATAATTTCTCACTAACACACAACTATATTTTATCATATTTTTAAAAAAGAAGCAAAAGTAAGAATAAAGAATGTAAAACTTATATAAAGCAACTATTCTAAGTGAAAACGAAAAAATTCTAAATTAAATATACATAAGTCAAAATAAAGTAACTGTTTCAAAGTACAATAATTTAAACCCTTAAAAAGGTAAGGAACTTCAAATTTTACATAATTTATGCATTTCTCTCACAGTCATTTATCTATAAAAAAAAAAGATAATCTTGAAAGAATTATTACCTTGGCATTTTGTCTCTCCCCCTTGTCATGCAAAACGAATAACCTCCAATCTCTTTGTGTCTTTTTTGAGGAAATTGGAAACACGAAAAGTTGCGCATACACACAATGGGAGAAAAAAATAGTCATTAAGACAAAGATCTGGAACTTTTCATGGCCATGTTTCGAAACAGTTTCGTTTAATTTTCCACGATGACTTAAGACTTTTTACTGATAACGCACACACATAGGAGAAGTAACTAAACACAATACCATGAATTACAAAAACTTTGCGTCAATAAGGCACAGGGTAAAATCTACTAAATTTCGCGCAATGGCAGGGTGCAAATTGTAAAAAATTGCAGAGCAAATTTGACCTTGTAACATCAACGTTTCATTATAGTCACATAATAGCCTATTAGCAAAAGGCCACGTCATTCTAAATCTAAGTCAAATGAAGAAAACAATATTTTGATAAGGTATCCCACCCTCCAAATATATCATCACGTGATGATTAAGAAAACAATGAGATTAAAATATAAGCAGCAGTTCCCAATACAGCACATGCAAATCTTTATGGTAAAACTGAGATTCGAACTTGTGATTAGCAGGTCTTTAAGTTAGAGTCACAATATTATATTCGGATTCTTAATATGAAACCAATAGTGAAATTGAACGTCCGAATTTAAATGGATTATAAACAAATATACACAGGGACAAATTCAAATAAATATGCGGAGTAAATTATGGTTTACAAAAAAGGTTAAATTAAAAAATTAATTCAATTAATAACAATAATAAATTAATTAATAATAACAATAAATTAAATGATTAATAATAATTAATTTCAATTAATAATAAACAAATGGCAAAGTTTTCTACAACTGCCCCACAATAAACAAATGGAGTCATTCAAATATTGGTATCAAAATACTTTTGCATTGTTTTATCGAACCACTTAAATAAAAATATAATTCAAAATAGTTTTCAATCCTATTTCTTATTCGTAATCACATGAAGTGTACTTCCTCTTTAACTTAGATAAAAATACTGATAAATGTATTTAAGCAGATAAGATAGTGTGGAACAATTATTTATGTTTTTTCTAAAGATACACTGATATATTTCAAAGAAGTTTTCTTTGTATATGATTAGTGAGTGAGAGTGATTTTGGGGTTTATTGGCGCAAGAGCCGATTTCGGCTATACTGCGCAAAACATTTGTTTTAATATCTGTGGTCTAGACGGGAAGAGAGAAAGAAGGAATGAATCGAATGACAAGAAAGAGGGTCGAAAATAGAGAAGGATCACTAGGGTACCCCGGGTTCGTGAAGCCCGTGTTTACCGAAGACAGTAAACCCCGTGGGAAAAGGAAAAGATCACTAGGGCACCTCGGGATTGTGACACCCGTACTCACCTAAAGAAGGTGAGCCCCCTGAGGGGGTATATGATTAGTATGATATATATTAACACAAAATGAATCTCCAAAATAATACTGCATAAAGTTCAAAGATAAACTGGGTGAATATTAAGATATACTGGAATTTATTTTCCTAATCATCTAAATTCTGGACTATAAAAACGAAAAAATGGCATACAGTTACAAAAAATTTAAAGAAAAAAGAACCAAAAATTCCAAAATTAAAAATTTAGTATAATATTTCAATTGTACGTAATTTTTTAAAATTTACATTTCCTGTATAAAAGAACATTAATTCTAGTTAATGATATTTGCATAAAAAATATATGTTTACATTTCGATTCTTCATTAAAATAATAATAATAATAACAACAGAATCAAATAGAAACTACGCACAGAAAGAATTAAGGTATGTTGGATGTGTGCTATCAACTTTTCAAATATAAAACTATTCTTAAAAAAAATATTATTCATATAGAGAGTTAGCAATAGCCACACATTTAAAATACTTAAAACTAGTAAATATAAAAAGAATTTATAAATTTAATACAAATTTTGGGAGTGGCAATATCAATAAATTTAGTATCATGATGTAAACAAAACTTTAGATAATTTTGGAATTCTAAAAAGATTTAAAGTATTCGATTTTCATAAAAATATTTAATCACATAAGCAGAATAATTTTTCAAAAATAAGAATGCGATAGAGAAACACCAATTTATAAGCATGAATTCAAAACCTCTCGTTAAACATACGATTACAGTATTTGAAACTGCAAAAAAATTGACTCAAGCCACAGCATAATTTCTTGTATTGATGAATTAAGATTTTTACACCCACAAAAGTTTCAGTTCAATTTAAGACAAATCTGAGGGATAAAAATAAAAACCTCTTTTATAATTACTCTTTCCCCTTATAAATAAATAATCTTACCTCTTCTTAATCTTGATTTTCGACGAACTCTGGACCTCTGACTTCGTCGCCGCGTACCGAATGTTTTTAAAATCATTTTCACAGTAAACAAAATTAATCCAAATCCAACACGGTTCAATTTAACTTAAATGTTGAAGCATATTTTGTTTCTAATAGATAGTCAAAAACCATCACTCATTTCTACGGTTCACTTTACACCAACAGTTTGGCAAAAGCGATTTTTTTCAAGACCGTCTTGGGAGTACAAAATCCAAGAAAGAGAAATTTAAACGGCGGGTTTCGTATAAAAGATCACAAATAGCTGATAAGATAACCTTGGAAACAGAATCAAATCAACTTTGATAACAATTCATTTCCAACGGCGAGTTTACAAATATTCGATTTGTTGCAAATAATCCATAAGTCGCTGAGAACAAAAATTGGTCGAGGCACTAAGCACTGTTCATCTTCAAGACGTTCCAAACATGTAGCACCTATGTTTCTTGTTATTGTCTGCTAGACCTATAGAAATCCCTGTAGTAGAAAAACGAGTTGCAGTTCTTCAGAAAAAGAATAAATGATAATACACAGTGTATCACTGCCCGGATAACGATTTAACCACGATTTTGACATTTGGCGATCATAAACTTCTTTCACATGAGTGAATAACGTAAAAAAAAATCACAACACACAATTCATCCATACGTGTTGAACCATGATGAAAATAATAAGCTTCGGATCCTAGTGATTCAACGGTTTGTTACAGTTCTGCACGTACTTTACATCACCATATAAAAAATTCGCATCACAGTCAATGATACAGATGTTTATATATAGAGAGAGATTTTTTTTTTAAAAAAATCCCTCCTGCAGCGAATGAAGCATAAAGCTCAGGAGATCAAATCTCAAGCATCAAGACCGCTACACTCACATGCAGAGAGAGTAACAACGGACACAGGTGTTCTGTTATCTCATCACCACTCTCACTCTTACTCTATAAAAAGGAGGAGATTGTCACGTTTACTCAAGAGACGTGATCAAGATATGAAGTGAATAAAAAAGGCGGTGGGAGAGAGAGAGAAAAAAGAACGCTGTCGTCTACTCCGAGGGGACCAATTAAAAAACAGACATGACCTTTAGAGATCCGTTGCAGAGAGACGCATGGCTATTTTCATACTACCCAACCATGCGGATCGGCATTTCAAGATGGCGAGCATAATCCACAAGATCATCATCACTGAACACATTCTCTGGGGTGTCGTAAGGGATAGGCGTTTTTTTAGAACCAATTTGCACATAATGGTCTGTTATCCAATTGCAAAGCAAAAAAAGTCTGGCTACGTACTATTTTTTATGCAGTAGCAACAGGATGATTTGTGGAATCACGGCACGAGAACACTTGGAGATTGAAGACTATCAACTATCGAGGCTGGGAGGTAGGAAGGCAACTATTCATAATAATGACATTTCATGATAAAACGATATAACTGTCCCAATACCAAGGCCGTTTCAGTCAAGAGAACAATACACATGCAACAACTTCTGGCACGCTCAGTAAAAACCACAACCACCGATAGAAAGTTAGAAAGGATTGTATAATGAGAACGAATTCAATGAATTTTGAACAATCCAGAGTTTAAGAGCTTCAAAATAGCAATGTCTTCCAAGAATTCGCGAGAAGGTGCTTGAAAAATTAAATTAATAAAACCTTCTTCGACTGAAAGCATGCGCAGTTGTTCATTAAAATGGTAATTTTTCATCATTCGAAATCATCATCTGTCTGGAATTCATTTCTGGTTTGATTTTTTAATGAAATGCCTCTCGAACACACACTTTTTAGAACACATGATATTCTAGACGTTATTCAAAATGATTCGATTATGAAAACAGCAGTAGAGTAATGGCATTCATTTACACATTTTACCAATCATTTCCAAAGAAAAATCAGAATACTGCATCTTTTTTTACCCGCCCTTATCTCTGATCGACTTTCTTTAGACAAAGAAAAGAAGTTTCTGGAAGAGCATTAACGGGATTAAAAACAAACTTTGGAACTTTGCTTTTCATGTAGCGATTTCTCTTTGTTCGAGCGTGACCAAAGAGTTGGATGGATAAGGTTTCAAATCTAGAACGGGCATCACGCAAGAGAAATATATTGACATCAGAAATGAAAGTAATCTAAAAGGACAACCGAAAAAAAGAAAAGAAAACTAAAATATAAAAAAATGGCGACTTCTCCGAGGTGGCACGTGACGAACACAAAAATTCGAAGAGGAGATATACAAACGATCGAGAGTGCAAGTCACGCCTTGGTTTCAGGAATGCTACCGCCAACACACAACGATTTATATAAACAAGAAAATCTCGATAGAAATGTCTATATGCCACGTTCGAAAAGCAGAATGATCAAAGTGTCTTGAATGATAAATCTGAGAAGTTACGTAGGTATTTTCGATTCAATGGCAACAGCAATTTTCTTTTCCTGCTGCACTTATCCAACTTTCAAAGCACTGAATTTTATAATGTAATAATAAAATGGGGGACACGAGCAGAATTTAGAAGCATCCGCGTAAGTAGCATAAAAATTCCAAGTAATCCATTCAAAACTATTTTTTTATTTTATAAATTTGCACAGCTCTTGTCACTTCGATTAAGGACTTAAGAGAATATACGTTTCTTCATAATTCCTTACACGGAGAGGAATATGAAAATTATTGAATTATTTTTGTAGCATTTCACTTCATTTCCGCAAATCAAATCCGTAATTTTTTCAGAAGATTAAGAAATTACAGCTCGTTTACACATTGAAGCAATCCAACACTTGCAGAAATACGATAAAATGACGAAATAGATGAAAATCACTTGTTAATCACTTGGTTGTGCTCTCGAAAAACATAACACTTTATAAGCACAAAGAATATCACGAAATATAAACACTTTGAATGGCATGTAGCATCTTTCAGCAATCCTTAACGAGAGAAAAGATATCTATAGTAAGAAAGCGAATTCAATTCGTTTTGATTATTTGTTTTCTAGCTGGAAACCACAATAAAAATTCGTTGCAGAGATGTCAGTACCAAAAAGATAAGAACCGCATGTGAACCACAACTAGATAACTAATATCCATTATCTAAAGGAAATCCATTCAGGAGTTATAACCGCAGCAAGAACTCTGGTACCACAACTTCCAGGATCCATTTTAGAACATACAAAGCAAGGCAACAAAAGACGATGCTGTTCCTCGAGGAAAACAAAACCAAATGGCCATAAGATGCTAGAGACCCCGGAGCTCTTTCTAAAAGAGGATGGCACAACCTGTGAAACCAGCTCTTCCAACAGCATCCGCCCAGAGTAGATAGAGCAACCTTGGCCTTGGACGGCCCTGCAATGGGTCACTTGGTCACTCGATCATCAACACAAAGTAGTTCCCGCCAAAAAGAAATGGCGCTCCTCGTGCAAAAAAGGGGGAGAAGGGAAGGATTGAAAAAAATTTCTTCCGCATGCTTCTTTGGACTTAGGTTATTTCTATTCGTATTACTTACTACCAGACTTTTTATATGTCTATCCTTTCTTTCCACAAAACCAGCGAAGGAAGGAAAGAAGAGGGGGGGGGGGGGACATGGCATATAATCGATAAAAACCTTCAAAATGAGTTTCGTTCGATTTCGCAAAGGTAACTTTTTTTCTCCTCTCTCGCCAGGAACATGATTTTTTCGTTAACTCACCAGGGATTTTCTGCTAACTTCGACGGAGTTAATCCAAGGTTCGCGGTGAAGCATGGGCTTATTTGAAGAATTCCGTCCTTTCCGAAGGGACGCTAAGTTAAAACGTTAAATATTCAATTTCGTTACCGAGAAATTAATGTACTGAGAATGGAGGATCAATGAGCAAGACAATTTGTTGGAAAAATAAACCTACATTTAGCTTCAAGACGATAATTAACTAACAAATAAATCGAGTCAAAGAAATATTAAACCAAACACAGAATTTATTTTGGAAATTTCAATTTTAGATGCATGATTATTTGTTTTCATCGTACTTCGAAGCAACGTAAAGTATATCGGTGACGGACTTTTAATTTTATACCGCAGTCAAGTGATAAGGACATGATACCTGAGCTAATACCCTTATTCCAAACTTCCATACGACACCAACAGGACTTAGAACGTTAGATTTTACGTACATTTGTTCCTCTTACTACACATCGGAACTTCAGTGACACCAGAAACAACAGCTGAGACAGTTTGAGACCATCTCTAGTCGGTTATTGCGGTCAACAATGTCAACAAAATTGCCTGAAGTTTAAGAAGTAATAAATCCAGTTACAAAAATAATAGTCAGCGATAGTAAAAAAAAGCAAAGTCTTTTGGTAAATGTGATAAATAATGCACATTAACCGGTTATCAATAACTACCAATGAAGTTTGATCAATGTGATTTATATGTCACAATATTATGTAATTATAATCAACAATATATTAATAATGTTTTAACACAAATTTATATTAATGCTCTCTCTTCAGACTTGTAGCGATAAAACACATTTTCAAAAGTATACCGTATGCGTAATGGAAATCTCTAGCTTAGAGCATTGAAAATTATTTTATTGTCCAAACTTTAATGGAAATTAACAATAACTCTAGCCTACCCGATAATTACTTATTACTTACAATGACAAACATTTATACAAAAGATTAATATTTTTAGTTCATGACATTACTTTTACATCATAATACATTAATATACAGAATTTTCCACCCCTACTAAATAATATTTTTCACTTTCAAGTGTAATGACAATATCGAAACATAAGAATCAATTTATTGCAAAACTTTGTAAAGGAACATCATCATCGATATTTGACTTCTTGAAGATGCCACTTGTTATAACTGTTCATTACTCGAAAGAAGTTTCAATTTTTAGCATTTAACGGTAATTTCGTATTTTGTATATAATTATTATTTAATCAATTTATTATATTGCTTCTTATTAATTTATTTACTTATTTTTAAGTTGCATTTTTCTCTCGTGCAAGCTTAGGTCAGTATCACGTGCGTGAGAAACGAACAAGATGTTTCACCAAATAATTATTTCTTAGCACATCTTTGTAAAAATAAAATACATACAAAACTATAGTGCTAAAAAAAACTTTTTTGATGTAAAATTTATTTAAGTGAATGGTTTTGACATTCCCACAAAGAGAAACAAAAATTAAAAGATTTAAATACATATATGTGATTCTGTTGTTTGCAGTATACAGACCTAACTGTAAACGCACGAATCCTTCTTTTGAGATGTGAGGGGAAGAAATAAAATATAAAATAACAAATCATTATGTTAGTTATGCAATAAAAAATTATATTCATAGAAGATTAAAGTTAAGGAAGTTTACATGCAAACGACATTAACCCTTTTGAGTTATTCGTATTGTTTTTCTCTATTTTTCGATAATATCACGTTTCTTAAATATTTATTTCCACGTTTCCTTCACAAGTTTCTTTCAACAGAGCAAGCACAAAACAACTTTATTCTCTCCGTTATCAAAAATATAATTGTATATCTTGTTCATGCACTAACCGACATTGATTTGAATGAGTTGCTTCCTCATTCAATCTTGGAAAAACACATTTATAATTAATCACATGTTGTAATTATCATATATTTCAGATGTAGATATCCAACAAAATTTAAAGCATTTTAATCGTGAATAGTCTATGAATCGTGAATAGATACACAAGCAAGATTAAAGCCCCCCCATTTCCCCTTTTTTTTGTCATTAGATTTTCCTTAAAAAATACCAGACACTTATACCAGAGCTGAACGAAGATAAATTCACGTCAAAAATACACATTGCACCCACATAATCTGAATAAAAATTTAAATTTTGGACCAACAACTTGCATATGCATTAGGGTGTTCAAATCCCCCCCCCCCCGGAATTTCAAAACCTACTTATGCGGAAAAGATGTCCTCTGGTCTATAGATGAAGGGAAAAATAAATTTTTACGTTAAGTGTACTGGCACGAGAGGAATGAAGTTTAGGTATTTGGGCTTTTTTTCTGGTGAAAAGTCAAATTAATGTTTATTAAAGAAAAATACGTATCTTGGTACTTTTTAAACATTTATTGCGACGACAGGGCATCTAATAGATACAAGGGGGAAAAGGTACATTTAAAAGCTTTAGTATTGAATTAAAAAAAACTGTCAAGATGACAGAGTACGATAAAGTGGAAGACGGGGGGAAAGGTTTGGATCGGACTGACTCGACGGTGCTCTGGGGAGAGAGAGAGCTGGAGTTATATGAAATGCTATGTGTTTATTGCACTATTCACTACGCAGCACTCACTTATCAATATTTCGTTTTTCGTTAGTTGAATAAAAGAGAAATAAATGCATTTTGAGTTTAAAATCATCGAGCCAAAATTAAGTCTTTTCCATTTTTGAAGATTCAAAGCGGTGGTAATATTAAATTTTGAAATTATTTTTCTCCTAATCTCTATACCATAGAACAGGGGTTGCCAACCCACGGCACGCGTGTCACAGTGTGGCTGGCACGTGAAGACTTGCTGAAAAATTTTGGAAAGATAATGAACTATTTTTTGCAATTTTATTGGAAAGGGGTGTATCAGACAAAAAAAAGTCTCAAAATTTGGATCAAAATATGTTTTCTGCTATGTGAACATAATAAAACAAATATCACTCAAAACTAGCTGATGTGCACCTATAACTTAATTTTGCAGGCATCTGTAAGAGCTAATCCTTATACAGATAACTTGGTAAAAAAAGTAATAATTCAAAAGCCACATTTAGTAAATATTGAGCGTTTAGTAATTTTTTTGAATTAAATGATTCAAGTTACTCATTTTTATTTCATGCTTAACCTAATTTATATAACTCGTTAAAAGTTTATTAAAACAAAAACCCAGCTTTGTACTCTCGTCTTATTTATTATAATATTTTTAAATTTCGACTATATAGACTTGCCATTAAAAAATGTACTATTTGCGTAAAAATCCCATAATAAGCTTATAAGTAATATTTTTTCACTTTTTCACATTTGTTTGTTGGAAAAGTTGGAAGTGGCACGTTTTTAATTCTTTTCTATCAAGTAGTGGCACTCTTCCCAAAAAGGTTGGCCACCCCTGCCATAGAATGTCTTTTCTGCATAGGCAAACTCTGATTAATAATAATTTTTTTCGCCCTCCATATAACCGCGATCCACCCAATTATGCATATTTCTCCTAAATTCTAAAAATACCAAGCGCGAGCGACATCTGAAACATTCATATACATAAGAAAGCGAGCTAACCTTGGCTTCTTTTAACAAATACACACACAACAAAAGTAACTTCCTCACGTAGAAAGGTCATCCAGGTAGGGGTAGAGGGTTCATCCAAATAGGTGGATCGTGCCTTCACCTCTCCCGTGACCCCCCTCAGAGCCTACTTTGGGTTGGTACTTAAAAGATTCGCGCGCTTTTTTGAACTCGCCTCACAACTGGTTGCTTCAAAACGAGGTTTCTCACTAAGTCACTAGTTGGGGATAGTCGAATTAGGGCCAGAGTTCGTGAGATTCGTTGGAAGGTTCGCAAAGAGGAATATGGCTGGAAGGGTAGGCTTGTTGTTATTTGTGACAGCTTATAAGTGGGGCAGTTTTGGCACAAAAAAAAAGAAAAGAATATAAATTAATCGTGGGAGTATCACGCATACAAGCGGATATAGGAGAAAAATTTAAGGGTGGGGCATATATATGTACGCATTATGTTTAAATTATTGTTGTAATCAGGTCCGTATCAATGATATGGGGTTCCCAAGCTTCAGGGGCTCTAAAATGCATAAGCAAAAAATCGTAACATATTACGGCAGCGTTCCTCAAACTGTGGAGTGTGCCCCCTGGAGGTAGGGGCATGATAACTCTTCGAGGGGGAGGGGGGGGGGCAAGGATATTAAAAAAATCAAAAACAAAAAAATTATAAATTTACTGAAAATAAACAAAATACGTTCTGAAATAATAAAAATAAAATACACATTTACACTTATAAATGTATCAGTACTCTGCACACAATGTATTTTATCATTAATTTAACAATACTAAGTTAAGAACAAGTTTAATAATTACCAGTGATTCCATGGGCTTGTCATACATAAAATTATAGACAAAAAGTAACACTTATCTTGATAATTTGTACGGTTTATAATTAATCCCTTGACTGCCAATTTAAAGTTACACGCGCGAATGTGGTGTATTGAGGGGGGGGGGGAGAAATTGAATAAATAAGCAAATCCTCGAAAATAAGTAAATTCTTTGTATACACTGTAAGTCCTTTTATTGCATTTCAAAGCCTTCGGATTTACTTTATGGATAGCAGTGCACAAAAAAGATCGTACTTCTAAAAGACGCATAAATACGTCCGTGGCAATTATCGCTTTGGTTGAGCAAGACGTTTATATACGTCGGTGGCACTTAAGAGGTTAAAGTCGTATTGTAGCTTTTGCGTGAAAGTATAGTATTATTGAATTCAATACATTGTTATTGTATGGAGGGAGGGCGATGAAAATTTTGAATATTGGGTCGCAAATATTGAAAGTTTGAGAAGCACTTTGTAAAGGGGATAATAAAGCCTCCAAGGAATTTTGACACAGGGCCCTCTCAAGACTAGCTACGCCAGTGGTTGTAATGTTATTGTATTATAATTCTTCTCGACTTCTGAAAACTAACACCACAAAGTATACAGCATGTATAACTATTTTTTAAAAAGGAACAGGAACTCGACAAATTATTAGAAAAACAAAACAGCGTCAAAAATAAAAAATTGTTCGACTTGCAGACAAAATGCATCATTACACAATTGAACGAAATAAATTACCACTTAGCAATGAAGTATGGTATAAAATACACACAAAAACTTGTTTTGCAAATACAAATACAATTTCCAGGAAAAAGTATCAGTAATTATCGAGTAGTTCTTTTTCATGCCATGCAAAACAACAAAGAACATGATGTATATTCTCATTTTCCGATTCAGTTACGCCACGGTTTCACAATATTTTGCAAGGTTTTTGAAACTCTATTTTAGTTATTCCAATGTCTTCCTAAAATGAGTAATCGTGTAAACGAGGCGGAACAGAAAGGGTCCTGAATCGGAATTTATGACACAACTTAGATAAATCACAGCTTAGATACTTTTGATTTTAAGTTCCGGAACTTTATTTTTTTTAAAAGAAAACGTTGGGTTTTAACGATGAAGTGAGTGAGTGAATATTAACATTGCATTATTTAGCTAGTCAAGGAATTTTGGCGACGGACCCCGCCATTTTGATTCATGGTCAAATGGAGAGGACGTCACCTGAGCTGGCACCTCCCTCTCCTAACTACCACACCACGGGAGGAAGTTTGAGCTCTCGACAAATTTAAAGTGCATCGCTGTCCTACACGCCGGGTGAAAAAACGACAAAGCACAGTTGCTTTTTGCTAAGTGTAGAATATAGAAACTATAAAGCGGTTTTACAGATTAAAAGTAAATACAATTTCTAAAAAGCATCGGATAAAAATAATACTGAGCAAGTGAGATTTTTGTTGAACATTAACTATCGAACATTTAGATGATTTTCTACACAGCTGCATTCACAATACAACCAAAATAAAACTAATATAAAAAGTTGCCATTACCAAAAAAATCCCCAAAACCCTCCACAACAAACGCCCACAACAATCAACCCATGAGAATCAAGCTCCTTTTCCCCCATTAATCCTCCACCAAATGTGAGAACACACGAACTCATCGACTCCCAAGTACTTACACCCCACTCCCATCCCCTTTTCAATATAAAAGTATATGTAGCATATTCTCCCACACCCTTCCACGATGAGCCACGCGCATTTACGGAGCATCTATTGTGCGCATGTATCGCCTCGCCACACAATACTCATTAAATTGCATTACTTGACAATAGGCAGGCAATAGAGCGAAACCGAAAGAGATACAGTATGCGTCTAATCATCGATTTTGCAGAAAGGGAAATGATGTTGGATTGGTTGGGAAAGGTGCAAGAAACCACGCCCCTAACTCACTTTTCGTTGCCAATTGAGAGAAATGAAGTTTCCGAAGTAGAACTAATGCCGGATTTAAATTTGATTCTACGATCAAAGGAAAGTTTTGGAAACGATGAGATGCGACTGGAATGAATTTTGCTGAGGAGTCCATTGAATGTATCTGATAAAAGCTAATTTATAAAATATATAAGTTTTAATAGTTATGAAGGGAAAATAATAGTAAGTAATAAATGTTAAAATGTTTTTCGACAAAAATCTATAAAAGAAGCAAAAAAGAATCGAAAGTCGACATTTTAGGCCATTTTTTTTTTTCTTTTATAATGTCAATGAATGTATTGGAAATTATTCTTGACTAAAACTTGCACATGAATAACGTCTCAAAATTTAAACTCACATAAACAAACATTGTACATCTACAAATAATGACAAACTTTTGTTAACTCTTAAAATCTGGATTATAAGCAAAATTAAAATTAGATTAACATAAAAATATCACAATATTTTTTTCGATATAATAGTGATGAAACTTGTTCAATGGATCTATATTAAAACAATAACAATTTTCAAAATAATTCGAATTCTCGTCTGTCTGCCATCTTGAATTTGTAAAAATAATGCTATTCCTAAATAATTATAAATTATGTTATTTAAATTTAAAGCTTTTTGTGTTTTTGATATGCAAAACTGGACTGTACCTAAAAGAGTTATAAATTAGTTTATTTTATTTTTAAAATTTTATTTCATTAGCTCATGTTTAAATATGACATTAAATAACGAAAATTTGTAAACATCACGTTCATAAATTCCAGATTGCGAGTAGATGAGATCCTTAAAACGTTTTCCATCTACTCTGCGAATGGAAAAGTATTTTTCTCAAAGTTCATATACTTTAAAAATACATTGATTTGACTACTGAGTTATTCGATTCTTTGCCCAAAAAAGAACTTTGTATCTGGCGGATGAAACTTTCACGTGAATACAAATTCAAAAGTTTAGTTGTTTTGATTGTGTGTTGCCATGCGTCACAAAATAAAGTCAGTTTGTGAAACGACGCAAAGAAATACTTCATAATGGACCATATCGAAAGCAAACAGTTTGAAAGTTCAACGTACAAGTCTAGAAGATAAATACAAATACAATCGAAAACGACGATTCGATTTCTCGTTTCCCATTCAAGAAGAGAAAACGATTCCAAGTAAATTATCGAGAAAAAAATTAACGATTCGTGAAAAACCACAACATTCATGTGCTTATTTCACCATATCAATCCAATACACTTCCAACACGATTACTTTCACATTTATTCGAATCATTTACTTAATTGACGGGGGAAAGAGATACCAACACCAAACGAAAATGGTGAGGGGAAAAAAAAAGAATTTACACATACAAAAAATAAAATCGTCTGCTGCACATCTGAAATTCGAACGAAAAATCGTTCGTGAATGGAGTAAGAGAATAAAATTAAATAAAACCCCAACACAGAATAAAAGATCCGGAAACTCGAACGGCGTTGTTGCATTACGTTTAGGAGAGAAAAATAAACAAAAAAAGTACCACAACTATTTTCCCCGTAATGGCGCTTGCCAAGTTCCGCTAACAAAGTCTACCGGGCGAGCCACCGTGACCGATGACGTCATCTATAACCATGGAAACACTACCGCCAACAATTTCCAAACAACTAAATTCAGCTCCCCTGCTCGCTTATTTATTTATAAGCAGAGCAGACTCGTGTTACGATATTAAAGTTTGAAGAAGGTTTTGTTTCGTCTTTTCCACCCTCCCCCTCCTTCAGTACGGATAATTCCTTGAGGATTTGTTAGGACAAGAGCACCTTAAAAAAGAAAAAGGGAGATCGTAAACATGAGCATCCGCTAGAGAAAAAATAAATGACGTGCTATAGTAAATGAAATGAATAAGTAAAACTACTTCTTGCAGTGGCCATGTGAATGGTCGTTTTTTTCTTTTGTTTACTGGGAGAAGAAATTTGTTTTCATTTTCTTGCGTGCGAGATTTTTTGGACGTAAAGAATCAATCCCTCCCACCCCCGTGTCAAAAACGAGGCGGGGGAATGCATATTTATCACCCAGCCAACTATGTATGTAAATATTTATAAGAAAATAATAATTTTTTTTTAAAAAAAAAAGAATACGTTGCTTTGAAAATAATTTTTTTTTTTTTTTGTTATGGAGAAAGATGGTACTTAAACATTACAAAAAAAAAGTGACTCTAAAAAAGAAATAAATTGATAGAAATAAAAAAGGGTACAAATACATGATCATTACAAAATTTAAAACAAAAAATTAAATGAGTGCATATTTATTAACGTGGCACTATAAAGCAACACGATGGCTATTGGCAACGGACCTCGTCATTTTGATCCACGGTCAAGTGACGAGGACAAATTCTGAGCTGGTACACCCTCTACGACCTTCCACACCATGTCAATGGATGTACTTTGAGCCTCGACGGATTTAATGTGCAACAGCCCCTTTTACACAGCAGGTTTTCAATGGAACAAGGCTCAAACTCATGACACGCTGGCCACGAGTACTTGACCATGACCAATAGGCTACCACGGCCACTTAAAATTATGGAAGGAAGATGTCGCACGTGTAAGTGATTTTCACAGGAAAAAAAAACGGGTAATATTCACAAAGAAAAATTACAAACACACGAACAAGAATCAACTAAGTATTTGTAGTAAGGCATATTTTACTTTTTTTCTTGACAATTTTCGGAAAATTATCAAAAGAAAAAAAAAGTATGAAAGTTTTATAAAATCTTATTGTCTGCAACCACTATTTTAAAAAACTTCAAAAGATATATAAGTCAAATGTTAACTTCAAAAGATATAAGTCAAATATTATAGAACACTTTCTTTTAGCAATTCAAAATTTATTCATTTGCTTTTTTCCGGACTTTCACGGAATACTTTCTTTATGGACAAAGGAAATTTTCCACAAACTTCAAATCTCAGCAGTGGCATACACAAAAAAGAGGGGTATTCCCCCATACACATTATTCCTCAGCGCTTCATCAACGCTTTTTTTAGAATGTAACCCATTTTCTTCATGAGAAAGGTTTGTGTGTACGCCACTAATAATATATACCATCAGATTTTATTTTCAAAGAATCAATTAGAACCAAAAGGAGAAATCTGCAGGCCCACAAACGAGAAAAATGTACCAGTGCAAACTCTTTAAACCAACAAAAATTCTCTCACCAACCCCAACAAATCTCCAAATGCACCAGGTAAGTTCCCCAATCATTCACAAGAAGTAGCCCGAACCAAACAAATACAACCCGTAAATCATTTACAAAATCATCACAAAGTGGAAGAACACACAAAGACACCACACGCATTGCAAATCCAATCCACTCTTATCGGGTTCAGCCACTCCATTGCTCATCGTCAGAAAAACCTTTACGGGGAACGAAGGCAGAGATAAGAGTGCATACGGCGAGAAGGAGATTCTTCTCGGTTTTATCTGGCCCAAAGAAAAAGCCATTTTTCAGAAAAAGTTCCGAGAAATCTCGGGATGACAGGCAGGCAAAGTCATCGCGGGAGATCTGTCATATGTGGTATAAGCAGAAGCATTTTCGTTGGTTCTCCGGGGAATATTTAGAGCCTCGGGCTCTTTTTCTAGGCTGAGGACTTAATCTCGCTCGGTTCTATGTCGACTGGCAGAAGTTTTCTTTTGGAGTAGTAGCGAAAAGCACCGATTTTCGGGAAATTTGAGTAAAAATAAAAATCAGTATATTGTTGCTCGATGGCAGATAAGATTAACAGTTATAAATTTACAAATAATATAAAATATAAAAATACAATTGTAATAGTATCATTTGTAAAATATACAAATGGTAAAATACAGTTATATATAATTCAAAGTTCTAAATTAGTTGTATGATTTATAATTAAAAATTCTTTCTAAAACTGGATTTTTAAAACGCGGGAAGAGAGTTAGTTAAATCTATAGAAAGGATATTGATAATCTGGAAAACTTGTCACAGTATTAATGTAACATTCATATTATGTTATCCCAGTTTAATCTGCAGAAAAATCACTGTAGATGAGCCTGTAGCTAAGTAAAAATGACTACCACTCTTTACTAACATATAACTTTATTCTGCGATTACTAAACCTCAATTACCCCACACCTCATAACAACCTCTACCCTCAGACTCACTCATACGCTTCTCTCTCATTTCTAATACTCTCTTGGGAAACAACTGCACAATAACTGATGTTGAAACAGCGCCATCTATTTTCTTAACATACAGATTTTGAAATATTGGCAGAAAAGTTATTACTTGATATTTCATAATCGAAACTCCACATAAAGATTCAAGGGTCATAAAAGTCTAAGCTTACTCCAATTCCTAAAAGAAAAATAACGCGTAAAGGTATCAAACTTTTCAAAATATATAATTAAAAAGAATGCTACGTAAAATGCAATCACATTTTTTACCAATATATGAACTGTATTCCTTTCCATAAGGTACTGATAAAATTCTCAGCATACAACCGCTACTAAATCAATCAAATATTACAATAATATACACACACATATGCAGCATCCGTCAAATATTATTTTAAGGGAAACACATGAATAATCTATATTAATTTTGACATAATTCTACCTACCGGGACATTCACCAGTTAAGCTGCATCAAATACATCGCAAAAGAACGTTGGTAAACCAGTGGCGATGCTAAGTAGAACTTTAAAGGTACACAACATTATATCACAGTAATTAAATTTTTATCCTGCTCTTGATGGGGTTTAATGTACATACATTAATGTCATACAGTAGAGGTTTCCCAAATCATACTGACAACTGATCTTAAAATACTGACAGAAAAGTTAACATCTGATAATCAAAAATGTAAACTCCACATATAGATCAGAGGGTCATAGAGATCTAAACTTATTCTTGTTCCTAAGTCCTATTACTCCAAATAGAATTAGGTTTGCAGATGCATTCAGAAGAACTCCGGAGCATCTTCTAATCCAGTGGTCTCCAAACTTTTTTCGATTGCACACCCTAAAATGAAAATAAGTACCCCATATTATATATCATGAACCTACTTAATTGGCATAGCTCAAGTATCACTCTACGTACCCAGTGCCGTACATATATCTCTATTGCGGAGGGGGGAGGGGTACCATTGAATGGAAACATGGACGAAAGTGTCGAGGGGTATTTTCTATGATAAAAATAGATTTTTTTATCCATGGGGGGTGAACTCCCAAATCCCCCACGTGTACGCCACTGCAGGTACTCCACTTTGCAGGACACTGCTGTAGAGATACGAAAAGTGATACTTGGGAGTACACGCGAAAGGAGTAGGGTCATTGTATAGATATACACAAAATAAGATGCCTCATAATTTTTTATATGAGTGCGGGATCAAAAGTTAAGAGACTATTCGAATCCATACGACACAGAAAACAACTTTCGAAAACATTGTTTATTAGTTTACAGCAGCAAGCCACTTCACTAATTGCCATTTTGTGTTCTAACGTTAATGTGCTGTAGCACAGCCGTACATCCGCCAGTGGGTAGAACCTCGTCATGCGTATTACCGATGTGAATCGGAAATAAACACAAAAAATAAAGACAAAAACCACACTGTCTTCTTAGTCATCTGTCTTTCTGTAAAGTTTAATTGCGTACAAACTGAAGAATCCAAGCGAAGGTTTGAAGGATAAATATTTCAGTCTCTCGGCGGGAGACGTCCTCATTATCTTAACAACAACCAGGGATGGAGGATTGACCTCAAAGAATCTCTTCTTGCGCCGCTCAAACGCATTTATTATTCCGGGGAAGTTTGGGATTGCGAAATTTCGCTCTATCTCAAGTCATCGCGCATACTTTGCCAGACAGCGCGTTTTTCTTCTTGCAAACGACGACCGAGTCGCGAACATTTCACTTTACTCCAGTAATAAAGAATCTGTTACTCATGTCACAATAATAGTGGTTGCGTAAAATTGCATGCAAATTATTCAAATGCCGAGTAAACGGCGTCTCCGAGGAAAGTAATCGTATTCGCCTTTTAATTACTTGGTTTATTGTTGTTTAATGCTGTATTAGAGAATGGGACTCTAAAATGGATTTTATTCCATGGATCTCTTTAACTATGCAGAGTTTACATATATGTAAATAATAAAAATTAATTACAGTCAAATGGGAAAAGTATTATGTAGAACATAATATAACTGTTTTAGTACGTTAAATAGCAATAGTTAGATCTGAAATAAATCCATGACATAATTGAATAAGAATACTGAACAGCAAGCAATACCATAATGTATGAGTAAAAAAGCAAGAATATTTGGTTCTCATTAAACATAGATAACGAATTGAATTCCTTCAAATCTAAGCTCATGTGTCCCCTTAAATCTTCCCAATTGATTGATTGCTCATTACCATCATATTTGGAAACTACATTTAAAGGCTATTGGCAAAGGATCAGATAATATTAAACAGCGGTCAAGTGACGATGACAACACATGCACCCCACACTCCAAACACCAGAGTGAACATAGACAGATGTAACAGGCTTTAGTGACACGGCAGATCTTTCAATGGCACCAGAATTCGAGCACAATGCCGGACAAGAGTATGGGACCATGGCCACTGGGCTACCGTGGCAACTAAAATCTTCCCAATGTTACTGGTTAAGATTACTTATGAACTAAATGATGGACTACTAATGATAGACCACGTGATCCTGATTTGATTTGACAAACGTTGCACTCAGAAGCTATATTAGGGTAATTTGCAATGGATTTCGTAATTTTGAGCCTCGGTAAAGACCCGAGGACGATACCTAACCTCGATACCTAACCTAAGCCATCGGAAGATTTTGGGCACTTGATTCTGGTCCCAATCGGGAGACGAGAAAACATTCGAATTCCCATTCTGTCACTTAATTCACCTATTACAATTACAAGGCCCCTTTAGAACTGAATATATAACAGTAATTTCTTTTTATTTAACATCAAGGGTTTGGGTAGAATCATAATTTGTAAGTTTACTAACACGCAATCTTACCTTTTCACAATGTTAAGTCAACACTTTTAAGAAACGTTTAGTGTAGTTAAAGTGAACATTTTATGAACAAATTTTCTTGACATGATTGGCAAATCATTACTGGGTAAATAACTGAACATATGCTTGCTCATAACAATCTTGAGAATAAAACGATTTTTTTTCTTTTATTTTTACTACTATTTGCTTTTATCACACACGCACATGAAGAGTCAATAACATTCTCAATCAAATGCCTCTGTGTCGTGTATGGCATGCATATATATATATATATATATATATACGTACCCTATGATCTATTACCGTCATTTCGAAATGATATGGAAACAATGACAGACAGAAATGTCAGTAGGTTGTAGTCGTAAATGTCCTCAGTTTTTTATATTGCATATGAAGTGAATATTATTGAAACGTCTGACACAGACTACTCGTAATTTCAAGGAAAAGGATCCAAAGTTGAAACTTTTTGTTGAAATAAAAAGAAATGCTGCAGTAATTTAAATTAATCCTCACTCATCTAAATTACATTTTTCACTTTTAAAACAGCAGCATGAATAACTGGTTGGCTTACCATTCTTGGTAAACCGACCCGTTCTCCCAGCCCTGGTATGAAATATATGTTCTATATTTTATCTCTTATATATTACTAACCAGGGGTCATTCCCAGAGGCGGATTAAAATAGTTGGAGGCCCCTGGCGGTAAAAGGTTTGAGGCCCATGGGCTTAAGAGTTGAAAAACTAAAATAGTGAAAAGAGTCGCTTACTTTAAATTCTCAAAATAGAATATATTGCTAAAAAGAAACTCATCGGCTGAAGAAAAATCTTAACTGTATAAAAACAAGATATCAATCATTGGCATGGCCAAGTAATTTTAGCGCGTTTTTCACATGTTGTATTTTACAATAATGTAACTAATGAACTTTTTACTAACAGAAAGTAGTACCGTACTTAAAAAAAAAATTAAAAATGATTAAATTTAAATATGATTCGGCTCATCTAGGGCACAAATGCGCCAAATGCCGAAAACCCGAGGTCAATTGGTTGCTTATTGGCTGAGAAAAAGGTACGACAAAATATGGAACGAAGACGAAATTTGCGTCCTAATAGCGCTTTTGTTCCACTACGTGAAAAACGCGCTAAAAATTGAAAACCTTACTTAAGAGCTTACAGTATTTCTCTTTGGCAAGTCAACAATTATTTTCACCATATCTATTTTGTCCAAAACATTTTATTCTTTATATAATATTGCCATGTTGTGTTGAACTTGTCTTTTCTCCCATAGTACTTCTTGAATTATTTTTAACACGTTTTAAAACTAAAAAAGATCATTCACCTGATGCATTCGATTTCGGTATTGTTAAAAATATTTTCAAAAGTTTTTCTACATTAGGATTTGTCTTGCATCTCGATAAATTTCTAGAAGGGGTTTCATTGTATCTTTGTTTTCTTTTCATTTCTTGTTCCAAAGTGGCGTGGTTGGTTTGTCGCTGGCCTTTGCACTCATCAAGATTGGGGCCTCTACCAACGCTGGGGGCCCCTGGCGGCCGCCAGGTCCGACACCCGCTTAATCCGCCACTGGTCATTCCCTACTTGTCATCACCGATTTCGCTCAAATTTATAGAACACGTACGGGGCTTGGCTAGAAAGGAAATTACCCGTAATAGGAACTCCAGATGGCCAAGCGTATAGAAAATAAAAAGGTTTTACCTTATGAACCATTTACTTTACACCGGAGGCCGAGTACGAGTTGGCGTAGCGGTAAGTGCTCGGACTCGTAATACAATGGTCATGGGTTCAATTCCCAGTGTAGATTTTTTTTTCTCTTTTTCCCAATTTTTATATTATTCATTTTCCAACTAAGCATTGAAGTTAATAATTTTATTTATTTTTTTCTTTATTTACATACAAGGCATTAGAAAAGGTAAAAAATTTGGATTTTGGACTTTTCAACAAGGAATTGTAATTAAAGCGCATACGAAAAAATTCTACACACTACGAATTGAACCCACGACCACCGTATTACGAATCTGAGCTCTTACCGCTACGCCAGCTCGTACTCGGCATGAGGTGAAAGCGAAATCATTCCTCCTCATATGCTAAGGTGGAAAAGTGTGTTCTAAAAGATTTTTTTTATAAAGGTTGAATGTGTAGGATAGTAAGAGGATATATGCAAGGACGTCTTAAGACTTGTTGAGGCCCTGGGCCTCTACATAAATGTAGGCCTCCTCCTCCGACCCTTAAACATAGATAGTACATAACATATGTTGTCAAATACTCGTACAAACAGTTACCCGAAACAAACAAATGTACATGACTTCCACAGTGGCTTAACGTACACCCCTGCAACTCCTAAATTGCGGGGGGTGGAGACTAGGATTCTAGGGAGCCCAAAGCCTGACTGATGCCAAGTACGTACCCTTTGTAAAATCTGATTTGGTGCAAAAAAACTGACTTTTCAGGGGCCCTAATGCTCTCCGTTACGCTACTGGACTTGCAATACCTCAAATCAGATAGATCACTCTTTGACTTAAGGACTTTTGATGTATGGTGTTAGACCTGGAACTATACATGGACGACTGTTATCAAGTAATAATATAGTCTAGCCAGCTGACATAGTCCGAAATTCTCAGTTTTCCGTAGAATACAACCGGAAATAACATTTGACCGTTAAAATTATTCGAATTTAGGTTCAACCGAAAAGGAAACGAGGCCCCCACTGAGGCGGAGGCCATGGGCCCAGTTGGCCCATGCCTTAAGATGTCCCTGGCTATATGCATTACAGAAACCCTAATTTTTTATGAAAATTTATACATTTTTCAACCTGAGAGATTGATTCTGGCTCTTTTACATTTGAGAAGACAACCTTAACGACAAACACGATACAAATAAGGGGATTCGTACGCGTAATTTATTGAGCGGATGCTTCTAACAATCGCAAGTTGATGTTAACAAAAGCAAGCATTATTCAAGCAGGTTTCTTATCATAGTTGTGTTCAAAAGAAGATTACAGAATAGGACCTTAAGTCAGAATTCTTTTCCAGGTAGCAAATTATTCAACATATATTCGTATGGTTATCACGTGCACAACTATATATCTTAATGCCCTTAACACTTAGAAAACATTCGTCTAAACACAGCGGCATTCTTATTTTAATAAATAAAGGGTAAATTCATTTGCCATTAAGGCCGTTAAAGCTTATCCACGAATACGAATCGAACAGAACAATTCGGAGCAATTTTTTTCCCTTCCAGTGGAAGAAATTGAATCCTATATTGCCTTTTCCCGAATACATAAAAACTTCATATCTTGTCTACTATATTGCAAAAGCAAATTCGCTTTACCTTATTGTAAGTGGGGGGGGGGGTGAAGTTAAAATAGACATAGAACAATTTTTGAATTTGAAAAAATAATATCAAGAAAAAAACAAATTTTTAAGAAATATTCTGTGAAAAATTACATGGATTAGTATTTTTTCACTCACAGATACAAAAGTAAAAACACTCAATCCTATCAATTTAATGACGAGCTGAAACGGAATTGCTGAGTTCGTTGTTTATGGCACATATGTAAGAAAAAGAGAAAAACATAAAAAGCCCAAACAACCCTGTCAATAACCGCTTTGTTCCTTTTTCATATCTTTTCTTTCAACCCTGGTGAGAAATGAAAAGACAGAAAAACATCAGAACACAACACATACACACCACATACAGATAGAGGAGAGAAAAAATGCAATGAAAATGTGTGAGATAATTTTCTGGTTTCGACACATGCTATCGCTTTCAAAGTTTACTTTCACCATGTGTATGATGATCACGTATATTTTATTAATTTTCTTTCTTTTTCTGTAGGACTTTACGATAAAGAAAAAGGTTTATACTTTAAAAGAAAGATGAAAAAGCGATGATGAAATTTAATGAGTTTAATTGATGAATTGAATTGATGAAATTTACAAAAATAAAAACTTTAAAAAAAAAGCGTAAGTACAGAAAATTGCATCATACTTTTAAGATTCTAAAATTGTCCATTCACTGATACTCAAATTATAACACAATAGGAATTGTTTTAAAATAAATGGAATATATTAATTTTTTATGAGTGATATGTCAAAGGATTTTGACAAGAATAGAAATTTTAAATTAAAAATTGGGAAAAGAGTTTAAAATTTCTGGAATATATATATTTAATTTGTTAAGCAATTTTGCAATTCCTTTTACAAATTAGATTTACATTAGATATCAATCATTTTTTTTAAACAGGAAATCGAAAAAATTCATATTTTATAAATAAATTTGAAAAGCATGATTCACATTACATGTCTCTGTCACAGTTATAGCTTAAAAAAACAACGCTATTTTTAATTAATTCCCAAAGTTCTATTAGTACAATGTGGAAATTAAATTAAAAGGCAAGTTAAATTGGAAGAATGTAAGGATTTGTATAAAAAGCCTCCTTGAATTAGAGTTTCCAAATATGAGTAATATAGCAGTGGAATGTTTTAATTTTTTTTAAAAATTCACATTAGTTGTCAAAAAAATGGCCATGTTCCACTTTAGGGATTTCACAAATGCGTGTAAAAAGATAAACAAATCCAGAAAAATGACAAATTTAAAAAATATATATCAAAGCACTAAATCAGCTTACGCAACGGTTGACTTAACATCAAGTTTTAAAACTTTTTTTAAGCACAAGGTAATTCTTCCCATCGGACATTTAAAAAAAAAAATAATAATAAAATTTTTAAAAAAATTCTGTCGATATTCGAACGGATTCGTTTCGGTCATTCCATTGCACCAGTGAGTTCAACGGTCGGTCTGTTCCAATTGACAAAAATCCTCGTGTAAAAGAACAAAAAATGTTCCACTTAGACGAACAAGTTTAAGTACAACCAATTGTCTCTAATGACTGTTCGGCTCCAACGGAACAACCCGGTCAATGATGGCTTTAATTTACCCTTACTTCAAACAAACAACGGTTCCAGCGAGCTGGTGAAAAAAAAGAAAAGAACTGCTTGTTACAATACTTCCACATTCGCGTGCATTTCACAGAACATACGATGTAGTGTCTCCACTTTTAATTTCTTGCACAGAAAATGATCAAAAATGATCCTCTGATTAGATTGAGTTATTGTTTGGACTACGCAATGGGGGGACATCTGGTGCTCCAGTTAGATCTTAAGATTTAGATAGCGACTCACTTTTAAAATTGTTACTATAAAGCTCATTGTTACTGTAGCCAAGGGCTTGGATTTGGCGTGGTGTAATTGCTTGCGTAACGAAATGCATGGGCCAGCGCCAGAATGTCATTTGTGATACGACAGTTGGAATGACGTTCGTTTCTTTCAGAACAAGGTCTCGCGAGTTAATATTACCCATTGAGACAATGAACTCGATTCGTTTAAACCTGTGCCAGTAACAATATTACGGAATAACTGAATGATTAAAAATAAGCCAGAATTTGTTTATTCACAGTTCTCGTTAGCAAATTACTCGACGAACTGGGGAAAAACTCTATAAATATCACAAGACACACTTTCATTAATTTGAGTTTTACACAAATTTACAAATTTTGATTCCGTACTGAAAAGGACAGAAATGACAGCAAAATTTTTAATAACTTCAGAAAAAGTGTTATTTAAATTAAGTTATAAATCACATGGTTTTAAAAAGACAAAATTAAAAGTAAATCTGTTACTGTGAGAGAGAAAGCTTTTCTAAATATTTAAAGGGATGAAAATAAAGGTAAAACTAATTACAAGGATTCAAGATCATAATAAGGAAACAAAATAGCTGTAAAAATCCTAGTTTTAAATGTTTTGTTGTTAAAACAAAAATGCATTCTTCGCAAGCAATTATTTGGCAATATGTTATCGAACTGTGGGTGTAGCAGTACAATTAATTTTCCAATGCTTTCCAAAATAACACCTACATAACCGCGCTATTGTTTAAAAAACTCTGACTGTCTGAACCAGTAACAGCGGCCTCTAGCGACCACCCATCTTCAGTAGAGGCCAGGTAAAGAGACAAAATAAGACCTATACTGAAGAGAAGAGGTTGCCAGAGGGTGCTTTTATTGCTTCAGAAAGTTAGTAACTATAACATGAGCGGTTATAGCTGCACTTAATTGATTGTTTTTTTGAATATTCTTATCGAATAAAAATTACAATTGTATGTCTTATACAAGAGACGAAAACATGCTTTTGAAATTTGGAAAAGCATGTGCCAAGTTAAAAGTATAAACTTATTTAAAAAATTTTGTTAACAAGAGAAAATTAATGATTTTTTAAAACACATTAATAAATAATTAGTCATTTTATAGGTTCTTAACAACTTTCCTCGTATGACGCATCAAAACCGAATTTTTTTAAAAAATAGAAGAAATTATTCGCTTTAATCCTCATTAGTACATTTACACATAATATTTACCTCAAAAGGTATGTTATCCCTTTGAAATAATAAATGGAATTAAAAATATCCTGGAACTTTGTAAAGCTACTTATCATTTAAAAACTACTTAACATAGAAAGAAAGAAAAAAAGGCTCATACAAGTAAAATACAAGTGAATGACCTGATGGCTTCAAGAAAACATACATCTGTTAAATTCAAAATAAAAAGTAAAATTCAGTCAGTTTATATAACTAAAGCAGGTTACTTTATTAAAACAACACTATGGTAATTAAAAAGACGTATATAAAAACAAACTGTGATACTTACCAAATTATACCATAAAAACAATTTTCAATTATTTTAATGATTGTGAATGATTACACCAATTCCGAAATTCTTTACAAACAATTTTGAAATTCGAAGAATAAACATAATTGTGTTATTTTCCATTTAATTGTATCTTTAATATTTTCTTTAATAAGCGAGTATCATTTGTTTTTATGAAAACACTATGTACATCTTTGTACTTTTTATAATCTCGATTACAAAGTTATAAATATAGTTTTTAAGGCAAATTAGTATAAAATAAGACTTTAATTTACAACAGGCCAAGTTTCTATGAGCAAACCAATTGTAACATTTTGAATATACAACTCAAAAATTTATATAAAAGGTTTTCGCTAATTTATTTTCGTCATTTTTCTCACAAAATAGTGCTATTTTGTTTTTTAAGCACTTAGCAACAACATATCATATTAAGGTATGGATCAGTAAACAGAGCTTTAAAAAAAAAAAAAGGCAAACTTTACTGAATAAATTTAAACAACTTAGGACTTAAAAAAACTTCGAAGATAAACTTTTGCAAACTTTGTGCTTCTAAAATAATCACTATTATAACTAATAATCGCTTCGTTCATTCCAGATCAAAGTAAATAAAAAGTTTGATATCAAATTTTGTGTGCAACAATTTAAAACTGCACAAATCAGAGCACTCTTTTAACCAATTAGCGAGAATCTTAATTCTCAGCAAGCAACGTAAATAAAATCGTAAAAGAATCATCGATTGGAAGCGAAGTGAAAAACGAAATATTTTCAAGAGATATAGATCATCAATAGAAAATAGTTTCTTTCCAAGTACTACTTCTAATGTACAAATTCCACGAATAGTTAATACCCTCCCCACCCCTTACTTTAATGCTCCTTCATCAAGCAAAAAAAAATTGTTGGAAATGGTGTTCGAATCTTTTAAAAAAAAAGAAATCGATGACCGTTCTGAAGTGTGGGGGCAGAAATAGAATTGATAGAAAAGAGAAAGGAAAAGCGGGGAGGGGGAGGAGAAAATACCTGAAGTTCGAAACGATCAGTAAATGCATTACGTCATCGAGAATGGTATCGGGAAAATGGAATTCGAATTCCAGCCGGAGGGTTAAATGGAATCCCCCCCCCTTCTATTGTTAAGATTTCATGAAAATTTCTTTTCTGTAAACGTGAAAGAGAAAAATTGTTTCAAAGTGAAATAAAAGTCCGTCTTGAATTACATTCTTGCTATTTCAAATAGAATGCTTCGAAGAAAATAAAATAAATTGGGTAAGAAACTTGAGGAAAATAAATGGCATTCATTAGAAACAATACTTCATTTTGTAATTATTTTTCTAATCTTTCTGATAATTATTCATTATTAAAACGAGCGAGTTGAGTGAAAAGAACAAAAAAATAAAAAGAATAATAACGTTCGAAAACTGTGAATAAATATCGTCCTACGTGTTGTTCGTCAATTAAGATAATTGTGTAGACATGTAAAATGTGTGCGCAAACATTTTTTTAATGATTACGTCATTTTACTTTCCAAACCGGTTGTGGATGAACACAACTACCCGATTCGCGGAATGGCAGAATATTCTTTTCCGTGTACACACACACACATTTAAATAAAAGGAAACAACGTTCAATTTTAAAGTGGCGAAAATGTATTTTTTTTTTTTTTGAAGAAAAAAAGATAACTAGCCTTGTAATTATGGAAAGGAAATGAAATTTAAAAAGAAATGAAAAGTAATCGAAGCATTCTGATCATGTAAATGCAGTCTTTTATAAAAGAATAATTGAACAACAATCTCTGATAAAGTAAAATATCCTGTATATAATTTAAAATTGACTAAATTCATGACGGTCACGTGATAAATGCAATCACGTGTCCTCCATTGAATTTAAAACTGACAAATTTGTTTTTCTACTGGCAAAATTAAAATAATTTTTTTTATTTGATAATTGGGTAAAAATGTCAAAATATTCAGATTTTTCGAAAATATTTTCATTATAAGTATAAAAAAATTATGGTTATACGGATATTTTTAAATATAGTTCATTTTGTTTTCCTATACACGTTATTACTGTTGACAAATATGCACTTTTTAAAAGAAAGTTTCAGTAAAAAGCAAAAGTTGGCAACAGAGAAACACATAAATCGATTGGTTGGAAATATATGATAGTAGTTTTGTGACTATGACGTCACACGTGAAATTAGCCCATTGAACAATCAATAATCAAAGTAATTTTTTTTTTTTTTGCAACTGTCAGGAAAAAAATTATTTTATGTTTGTTTTTCAACAAAATTTCTTTCTTATTTTAGAAATCTTACTTATATACAAAATAAAGTCTTGCAGAAATGAAATTTCTAAAAAATAAATAAAAGGTTTGTGTGACCAGGAGATTAGAAAAATAAAGACCGTTCCAATGTGTAGTTTAAAGAGAAAAAATTTCATTTTCAATTCCCAAGATATCACAGAATTAAAAAGTAGAAAACAAATTTTCAAAATTTAACATCTCAACTAAGATGATTTCATAGCTTCTCACATAAATACAATGATACAAAGACACGGATTTAGATAATAAACATTTCCAAAAAAACATTAAAAGAAAAACGAACAGTTGAAAGAAATGCAATTGTTTTCCTTCAGGTAAAATTTTAAAAATAGAAACACATATTTCAATAATTTATATTGTATACAAAATTTATACATTTTTTATGAATATTTTTAGAATACCAAAACAAAACCCATTTCTATCTTTTCTACAAATTTTTTCAACTGAACTAAAATATATTGTTGCAAAAGTTTAAATACAGAATGGCAACGCAAAGAATTCAACCGTAATTTCATTCTAATCCTCTGAGCAGCATTTTTGTGTGAGGAAAATGTGATTCATTCTTTTCCTAACCACACTTACTAAGATCTTCCAATGATGAATAACACCTGCTACGAAAAAGACTCGGAATAAAGGCGGGAAAGATGGAGTGAAACAAAGAAAAAAGAAGAAAATGTGGCTTCCGTTCAGTAAGCTGTTATGCTATTCGCGCCACCAACTGAAAAGCGTCTGTTTTCCTTTAAGTAACCTTGGAACAATTAAAAGCCACTCCCACCTTTTGATCAATAGTTCCGTTCGCTTCAGGATAACTATTTAAAATAAAAGGACCGGATTCCTTTGAAGTATTTCACGCGACAGTTTCCAATTAATACAGGATGGCGACAAATCCCTTAGGCTTAGCAGTTCGCTGAAAAGTAATATGAATGCAGTGTGATGAGCATTGTTGATTATGATGAGAGTTAAAGTGTTATGCATTAACACTTAATAATAATAATAATAATATATATATATATATATATATATATATATATATAACAGGAAAAATATCAGTTGTTATTGTAGAAATTTTGTTACAAAAATGTCAATACAAAGTAAGGTTTTTAAAAATTAAGACCGGTGGAATAATCTAATATGAAACATGACTGCATTAAATTAAATTTAATAAAATATATATCAAGGATTTTCAATGAAAATGGCAAACTAAAAACAAGTCAGCAATATCAATACTGTTGGTTCATTTTCCCATTTAGAATGCCTAGAAGATGCTAATACGATCATACAAAAATTATGTTTTTTTTATCAAATATATTAGTTAACGGTTTAAAAATTGCTTTATTTTGAATAGATAATAGTCACTGGCCCTGTATCAAAATTCCTTGGGGGCCCCTTTTCGGAAACTAAATAAGAATTGACACATTAATACTACTTATTTGAAAGTGGCAAAATATTACACATGTCGGGACCCTGTAGCTTGGGGACGGCGGTAGCTACGCCTTGGATAACATTCAAGTCGAAATTTTTATACAGTAAAAATTTTATTTCAAAAGTAAGGCTTTTTATTTGCAACCGTTTAGTTACAAATAATTGTTAGAATAAATTTTAGCACCTTTTAAAAAACCTCTCTGCAAAAAAACTTCCATATAAAAAGTTTCGCTTCTACAGTTTCAAAAAATGAATTATAATTTAGAGAAGTTTTTAGAGAAAATATTAGATCAGCAACAATGCAAATAAATTTGAGGCAACATCTCGATTACTTTCAATATTTATTTAAAAAAAATGAATCGGAAGATATTTCTGAACAGAAAGAAGTATAAAAATTCTAATTAAATGATCTGGTAAAATAATTCTAATTTCTATCACTATGAATTAATGGAATAAAAAATAAAGTACGACACATATCTTTCATTAAAAATCCATTCAAATGAACGAAATAAGAAACGTAGAATGAAATGCGTTCAGATATCATTTTTCTTCAGCTGCAAGCTGACATTTTCAGCGTTGCCAGAAATAGATGTCTAAAAAAAGGCCAAAGAAAATACAGTTCCCATTGTGGTTTTCGTCTTGTAATCAGAATCATTGACGTGATTTACACAACATAAAACTGTTCTGTCTCTTTCTAGAATAAATCAGAAGAATTTATTTTGCCATGCAACTCTTATCAAAAATATTTTTAAATGCTCTTTTCTCAACTTCCGAGAATATTTAAAATCTGTACATAAATCAATATTTATATAATAACGAGTATGCAAATTTTAAAGATAAATACTCAATTACAAAAATATTCTGTTTAAATTTCTAAATTATTCTCCTGCTTACGATAAAACTTCAGAACGTTGATTTTAAATACAGAAAACAAAACACTAATTAGAATTCTTAGACACAATTCGTTTTATTAAAATTTAATTATCCTCGTTGCTTCATCTCATGCGCTAAACGATAACAATCGAATTATATTATTAAAATAAACCATCCATTTGTTTGCCTGTCTGGGAAATTTTTTTTTCAAACCAAACGACAGTAATACAAAATAATCTAAACTTTGTTAATAACAGCTTTAAAAAAATGATAAAATGGAAGATCATACATTAAAAAAAATAATGAGGCAATTTATTAAGACAAAGCGAATCCTTTTTCTTGTTGCACGAAGAGAAAGATATGACTAAATTACGATTCTTTCTTTTTTTTAATTCCACGAATCTAATTTCTTAAGTTCAATATTCTGGTAAAATTCTATATCGAAGTTAATTATTCAATTACGATATCATATCGTTTGGGGTAATTTTTCGAACACGGTAAGAACACGACATGTATGAATATTCAAGTATACTACAACAGAGTTCATTCGCTCTCCTCTCATAAATTGAGCGGAAATTAATAGTCCCCCTTAAAACCATTAACATGAGAAATTAACATATCGAAACAGAGAATCAGAGATTCGTCGCTTAACGGCGATATGTCACGAAGAATGATTTCAAGACCATTTCTTTTCCGAGACCATTTTTCGAAACACTGACATTCTAAGCAATTTTTTGCCCAATAGTAATGACTTTCAGAACAGCATTAAATACGAGTTTACAAACATACATAAAAAAAAAAAAGACGAAAAATAATAAAACTTGTCGCCGATGATATATCGTGGTTACAAATTGGAAAACAAGCAATTTATTTTCCTGGTAGGCAATTAAAATTTTTCTTTAAAAAAATTAAAAGTTTTAATGCGTATAAAAATGAGAAAATATAAAGATATGGATAATTAACGATAAAAGCTGAATTACTGTCGAGCACTATCAACACAAATCATTTTAAAATATGGGAAAAACATTTTTCAAGTTATTTTTTGCATTCATTTTTGGCAACAGAGCATATCAAGACAAAGACTGAAGACACGAATGGTTAGTCTGGTAGATCGTTATCAATATGACGTCAGATGACCGGAGAGAAATGAATATTATGAATTTTTTTATTTTTAAGGTATACCCACATGACGCATTTTTAAACAATGTAGTAATATCTAAACATTGATCAGATTCAATATCTTATTAGTATTTAATCTATACAAAATTCAAAAACTTATTGAAAAGAAATAATAGCTACATATATTCACATATATACATACTTTGAACTACACGTAATGGATTCATGAAATATATCCACATACAAGTGTAAGAGAGTATCAGTTTTTTTTTTTTTACATAATTTTATTATTCAGATTGTTGTGTTAATTATTCACTAAAAAATCAATATAGAAACATATTTTTGTTATTCTAAACACAGAGGAATAGTGAAAAATTGTTCGAAAACGTGTAGCAATAAAGGGAATGGATTATGCAATCACGTGTTTCCAGCCAATCAGTTCATGCGTCTCACTGTTGTCAACGTTTGCTTTTTACAGAAAATTTCTTTTAAAAATACATATTTATCAACAATAACAACGCATTAAGTGCACCAAACGGACTTGTAAGTAAAACTATCCATAATATAATTTTCTTTTTCTAAATTTGGAAGAACCTTTTGAAGAATCTTAATATTTCGAGATCTTTACTCAATTATCAAATTTGAAATTGTATTTAGATTTATTTTATTAGCACAGCGATTCAGTATAACTCTAAATATCAGTTTTAAATTGAACGGAAAACACATGTTAACATTTATAATGAGATTGCCACGAATTAAGCCAATTGTAAAAAACTACCCAGTCATTTCGCAATATTACAAATTTTAGAAGTTTAACATGCAAATTATTTTGAATAGAAATTTACGTTTACATATAAACACCACGCAGACAGGGGACGAATTAAATTCAAAATGAATAAATACTTGAATGGAACATCAGAAAAACTCCAATATTACTTTTGCCAGAAAAAAACTTTTAAAAATATTTACGAAATAAAAAAAAAAACCGAACGGACTTAACAGATGATAATTACTTATTACTTAAATTTTTATCTGAAAAAAGTACACAAAAACAATCCAAAACACAAGAAAAGAAAAAAACCTCCAAACTGAAGAGTTCCAAAACGCTACTACTATACAAAGAAGAATAAATTTTTAAAAAAAACCCACCTTAGTGTGTGCGTAAACAGAATTCTTACGGAAGAGAGGATTTAGTAGAATGTCCTAGTAATAAAATGTCGGAAGTTTGCGCAGGTGAAAAGCGATATACGACCGGATGTTTAATAAATATCTTTCCTTATGTAGCTTTATTTTATGGACGTACTACGAAAACCAATATACTTTCTCCTGTAGCTACCGATTTCAAACATATAAAACTTCGGAATAAAACATGGAAAAAAAAAATTGTCACATTAAGTAGAATTTTATCACCGCGTGAACAAACTATTTTTGAAAAGTGAAAGTCCTATGTTGACGATAATATAGGACAGTCGAACGACGTTTTATGAATTGGCTCTACTTTCTTTTATATTTAATTAAAGAAAATAAAACTAACAACAACATAAGCTTAATCATTTGGCTACAAAAGGAAATTTCTAATAATCTAGATCAGTGATTCTCAACCACTTGCTGCACCAAATTTTTTTTAAATTATTAATTATACTCTGAGAAAAAAAATTAAAAAATCCGGAGCCGAATCATTCGGTAGTTTTATAGAAATTAACTATTCATAAAATAGTTATTGACCATTTGACAACAATAAGGGAGAGAGTCATTCCTAAATTTAGAAATAAAAATAAATTTGTGATTGGGCCCGTACTCCATTTGTGATAACGGATACATCTGTGTATGGATGAACTTTAAGGGGACATGGTACGATTTACGTAAAATTTTTTTAATTTAAGGAATATCAAAATTGTTTTGGTTGCCTCCTATGTGTATATACAATGTAAAACAAATTTCGTGCTCAAAATTTCATAAAAAGCTAGTCATTTAACTTTTAAGGGAAAAACCTAAAATTTTAAAAATGATTTTAAAACGCTACTCCTCCCACAAAAATTTACGTAGATAAATGAAATTTGATTTACAAGTACGTCAAACTATCTGTAACAAAAGTTGGTATGGGTTTTGCGATAAAATGATTGGTATTCATACAATACTTCTTTTTATGAATGCTTATTGAAAATTCCTTAAAAAACGTATAAATTCTGAGTTCAATTATTTTTAAAAAAATAAGTATTGCTTTTATTCAAAAATGCATACCAACTTTTGTTACTTGCACTATTAGCTACAGGCAGAAAAAAATTTTAAAGCCTTAGCATTTCAAATGAAGACAAACTAGTTATTTTATCTTTCTGAGATAAGTTTAAAGTTTTGATTTGCCATAGGGATGTGAGTAAAAACGAATGTAAAAACTATCATAATTTCGCGTTTTTTAAGTTTAAAGCTTTGAAATTTTGTGAGGTTATAGAAAAGTATATAAAGAATAATTTAGGCTCAAAAAATTTTTCTTGATTTTTTGTCAATTGAATGAAAAGGAACTAATTTCGCTCTGAAATAATAAAGATTTCATTTCAAAACATTCGGAAGAGTCAAATAATTTTGGATTAAAATTGAAGGCTATTATCCCATAATAGTCAAAAAAGCTTTAAAAATATTTTTACAATTTTCTACATCTTATTTGTGTGAGTCCAGATTTTCAGCATTAACAAATATAAAAATGAAAAAAGGATAGAAACTTTTAAATGTAGATGACAAAATGAGAGTGGCATTATCATTTTTAAGACCAAATGGACAAAATTACAAAATTTCGCATTAAATGTATTCTTATAATTACTCAATAAACTTTTTAACTTAGTCGTACATATTTTATTTAACACATTTACATTATTATCAAACTATTTTACGCATAGTGTATTATAGATAAGTAAAACCCTTTTAAACTTATTTTATAGTTAGTGTGCCAGCAAATTTTGAAATTGTTAAAAATGTACCGCGAAGCAAAAAGGTTGAGAATTACTGATCTAGATTTCAAAACAGAAGAGTTCCAGATAAATGTGTTTCTCTTTAAAAAAAGTGAAAATGATTTTCGAAAACTTTCGTACATGCAAGTCACTTGAACCATATAAACGAGAGACTTGCATAGATTCTGGAAAAAATTCAAACATTTATTTAAAAAGCAAATGGAAAGGAGGTCAAATTTCGATATCGTTTTCCGCAAGAAGTTTTAATCCTCATTCTGCAAAAATCAATAGCTATTTTTTCAGTAGAATTCATACCACTTTCGCAGTTACTCCAACGCTTATAATTTGATTTAACTTCACTTGGTTTTTCCAGATTATATAACATATTTTTTTTTCTTTTTAATAAAATAGATAGCTTTTTAAATGTTTGAAAAAACTCATTTCTATTATGACAATAATCAAGAAAAACACACGCTAGGGGGGTGGGGAATGTATTTGTTGAAATACTTCAAAATAATAAATGACAGTTAAAAAAAAACTATCACCATGCATCGAAAATATATTTAAATTTCTTCCCTTTTTTGATTTTTTAAAAGAGAGAGAGAGAAGAGTTTTCGGCATATTCTAAAATGTTACGGATTTAAAATTAAATACTTTTATCAAAATGTAATCGATTCTGAAACGCTTATTCATTTTTTACATTCATACTGATGATACTTTTAAGAAGGTTCTAAGTTTCATAATTTAAATTAAGAATATGTCAAACGATTATAATGCAATATTATCGCAAACTATGGAGAGGGCAATTAAAATTCTACAAAAAATAAAAATAATCATGTTTAATGACCTCAGTTGACACTTAAAACAAATTTATATATGAAACAATATAAAATACTTTTCAACTATAGTTTTAATAATTTAATTATTGTTAATAAAATGGAAAACTTGTTTTATCAGAATGGTCAACAATCAGAATAAATTACTGGAAAGACACCACTAAAGAAAAAATAACACCATTATTTTTTTTAAAAAATTAGCTATTATTAAAAAAAATTACCCATTTATAAATCCACGCCATATTGACATTTTTTCTCCTTTGTTCGATGAAGTGCATCTACGCATTCAATGCGTACAGAGAAAAAGAATTCTAATTTTAGAACTGGGCTTCCGGGAAGACAAAAATTTAAATAGAAGTCAAATTTATCACCTAACTCGCGTCATGTAACTTGCAAAAAAGGAGATATTTGATGTCATATTTCAAACGTGGACAGGGAATTGATCGATTCGAACGCCAGTGTCAAGTTAAAAATGCAGGAAAAACTAAAGAATAAAAATAGATTTAAAAAAAAAAAACACAGTAAAATAACATTTGAATTTTGTCATTGAAACATTTTATTTTTGAATTTCATAAAGAGACGAACTCTTTTATTATTTCTAATTATTATTGAAAAAATATTATGAATATTATCGTAAAAAATAGAATATGAATTAAAATAGAAAAAAAATTCCTTTGGATCTCTGAAGGGAAAAAAATTTTTTTTTGATTTAAAAGTTTCTAATCCAAATTTTTGTAAAAAAAATATTTATTAGTTTCAAAAAATTAAAAATGACTATTCAAAATTGTAAAATATGCAAACACATTTTTTCGTTTAAAATATTCCACATGCCTAGTTAATTACATAAAATACACAAATTATATGAAACTAAGTTGCGGTAGCAAAGCAAAAGAACTATCCAATTCGAATCAAAATTTATTTTAGAAGAATTTATCTTTGTACAAAAAACAAAAATTTGGACTCTTTGAAGATTTTAGAAGGTAATTTTGTTCTCTCATACCCACTTTTCAGATGTTTCTAAATCTTTTTATACTAAAAACAGTCCGTGAAAAAGAACTGCCCCGTTTTCGCACTTGGCGTTGCCAAAAGCATTCGGTAAAAGTACTATAAAAAAGTGACATCGAAAAGGCGAACAATGAGATTCCTTTTTTGTATAACTAGACCAAAAGAAAGCGTAGAGCAAAGATAAAACAACAGAAATTGTAATACTGCACACTTAAAGAGAGAAAAAAAATAAAAACCCCGCTGAACAAATCTGACACAAATCGTTTATTCTCTACATTTCTTTTACATCGAAACATCAAAGAATGAGTGGAAAAAGTGGATGTATTATTGCCTTCTGCTTTTCCGTCTGTTATCTCCAAATAGCACTCGTTGAGAAAGAAAGGAATTTCCTTTTAAAGAAACGTTCCATGCAAAAAAAGGCTTAAGAAAAACACAAGACGGTGAGGCTCTCGAAAACGGTGAAAGTTATTCCAAAGACTATTTTTACAAATATTATTCGTGAATAAGTATGAGAAAGTAAGAATTTTTGATTTATAGACGTGGAATGGAAATTTTTTTTCGGTTCTTTTTACAGCCGTCTTTTTTTTCCAGATATTAATGCATTTCGTGTTCTAAAATCGAGAC
This sequence comes from Trichonephila clavata, assembly GCA_019973975.1. Lineage (NCBI taxonomy): Eukaryota > Metazoa > Arthropoda > Arachnida > Araneae > Nephilidae > Trichonephila > Trichonephila clavata. Next base: position 45,060 of record BMAO01027745.1, on the reverse strand, counting down.
TAAAGAACAGAAGAAAGATTTTAATGATCGTATTTTCATACATGCGTAGATTTGAATAAATTCGGTGAAGAGATTGAAAAGTTTGATTTTTCTAACATTCTACGTAATGGTATTATTTTTAAATAATGAAAAGAATTTTAAATTCAAATAAACCTAAGGGGAATAAAAAAATATTTAGAAAAAACGCTAGCTATAATTAAAAAAAATTTTAGTAAGAAATTTGACTACAAAGATACGTGTATTGAACGTTCATCATTTGTAGCAGTACATTCATTTTTTTATGGAAACCAAAATAGTCAGTTAAAAAATGTTATTTAAAGTTAAGTTAAAAAGGTTAATTTTAAGATTTTGATGTCTTACTAAATGCATTAAAAACTGTTTAAATTCAAAAGTTTTTCATCTAAAAATATTTTACTCTCCACTTTTTAAGCATATTACGAGGTAAAAGAAAAAGGCTTCATAATATTTCATTTCTCTAACATTTTTCTTTAAATTAGATGCTATTCTTTATCATAAGCTTAAAAGAGAGAGAGCTCTTTTAAAGTTTTTCAATAATTTAGTAAATTTCAGAAAATCAACACTATTGAAGAAGACTAAGCGCAATGCATTTGTTTTTAAAAAGGTTAACATTTAATATGTGTATTGGTTCTGAAAAAAAAAACACAGCTCAGAGAACATATAATTCTTTGAGGAGAATAACAATTTATGAAATTGAACATTTGCATAATACCACGGTATGGATTACTATACTATTATCTCTAACCCACACAACCCCGACAATAATATAATGCCCGTACAATAAAATCGCCCATAGATGTAATAGTTTATTCTTGCAGTAATCTGCGAGGATATAAACCTATATTGTTTACGTAACAATGATTTTTCAGGAAGCCAAAAGATTATTCCGAAAAAGAATCACGGATGCCATCCGGTAATCAGTAATTTTGTCTTTTGTTCTTTTCATGCCGATCGTCTGGCATAACAATCGGTTTAAGGATCGTCTGAAGATTGCAATGACCGTACGAATTCGAACATCAGGCGAAAGCAGGGGGAAAGGAAGGGACGTGCGGAGGAAAAGGAGGATCCGGCACGCGTCAGATGCCACGCGTATCGGCAGCTGCCGGGCTTTTATCGTTTGGTTGGGCCATCTGCCCCTCAGGGCAAGGCCGACTGCGCAGGAGGGAAGAACGAAAGGCCAGGTGTTTGGCTAATGGTGCATATGAAGGAAGTAAGGATTTTACAATTGAAGTATGCACCCCTCTATCTGCCTTGGAGGTATAAAAAAGGTAAAACAGGTAGATTTACAGTTCGTTTGGTCTCGGACAGATATGTAAATGCGATGAGGTAAATTTTCAAAAATTCCAAAAGGATTCATAAGTCCATGAGGAATTTTTAAGTAGATAAAAACTTAGGGTTTCGAATAAGAGATTTATTTTATTAGAATATTTTTATTCCATCAAAGAGATATTAAAATTCTTTAGGAAATAAATTTTTTCGATGCAAATACTAGGATAAATATAATATCTTAATTCTTAAGCATTTAAAGCGACAAAAATTTAAAACAGAATAATTTGAAACATTCTGCAAAGTAATGGAGGTTATACACATTCCAAAGAATTTTAAGGGTATGAATAAGTCGATTGTTTTGAAGAAAAAGTGTTTTATTATTTAAAGATGTTGAAACATAAGCCATGTAGTCTTTCAAACTTTTCAATTATAAGTGCCCTATATATCCTTGAGAATAATTACATTCTTTATTGAGAATTGTATAAACATCACTTTAAAGTAAAACAGATTAAGTTTCCTGCTAATAATTTACACAGATGAATGGTGATTATCACCGATATACATTTAATAATTAACCTAAATTAAATATCTTTATTATTATTATTAAATGAGTCGACAGCCGTAATAATGAAGATAATTATAAACAAAGAAAATCAAATCGTTTTCATTAATTCCCTTCTATGTTCGTGACCAATACATTTAAAATGAAACCGAACAAACAAAAAAAAAGAAAGAAAAATTGGAAGCAAATCTCTTACGTCAGAAAACAAATGCTAGAATCAGATAACGAACAAATACATTGCGTAAACAGAAATGGAACAGCAGAAAAATTAATACTATGTTCGTATTTTGCAAGTGCATGCATGTTCGTGTTTCAGATTAAGCAAAATAAATTCAGCTTATGTTAATCTCTGCAGATATATTTTCAGGCGGTGTTACAATTCGAAAACAAAATGGAATTTAAATAAAAACAATAATTAAATAAAAGAACGGATTAGAGCTTCGTTATCTGATATCGATAACGAAAAGAGTAAGTTATTTTAAATGACCTAACAATGATTCCTAGTACAAGGTAGCAGGAACTCACTAAAACAATAATCAAACCTAAGTTTATAATTAAATTAATTATAAGTTTTGAGACGACAATTTTTATTAAATTTGTAGACAAAAGTTTCATAACATTTTATCCACAAAGCATATTTTGTGTGATATTAGAGACAGATAATAAATGAGTAATGACGCTATATAAGCATAACACACTGAAAATTCCTAATAATATTGCTGTTGAAAAAAAATAATCCTACAGGTTAAAAAGTTCAAGGATGACAATTTTTATGGCGACTGAAATCAACTCGGGAAAAAAAGCAACTTATATGACAAGTGAATTAACAAACAAACAAAAAAAAAAGCACCGAGAGCCTATTTTCGTCACATATTTATGCTAAAAACGGTTTTTCCATTCATAGAAGTGCATTCATAAAAAGGCTATAAAAAGAAATATGCATAAAATAAACATACCATAGGTGAACAATGCAAACACTACATAAAAATAAGGTTAAATAAACATTCCGCAAAAAAAAAAAAAAAAAAAAAAAAAAAAACGCAGGAAGAATATTTTAAGTAAGTAACTGCTGCCAATCATAAGGAGAAAAAATGCATAATTATTTCAAAAATTATGCTGTTGTTTTTAAAAAAAAGACGATTTATTAATTTCACTGCTGACATTGAAAACAAAATTCTTAAAGTGTTATTAATATTAATAATATTAAAAAAAAAAAACAATCCGCGTGCTAGCGTTTTCTTAAACATAACATACATTTAGCAACAAAAGAGAAATTTTTTCAAAAGTCTCTGTAAATTTAAAGTTATTTCAAAATATTTCAGGAATTTTTCCACCATCTCGTTCAACCACCAGACATTTTGAAAATATAAAGAATAAACAAAAATGTTTTTTAAAAAATTAATGTCACTTACCCCTTCAAAAAAAGCATAATAATCACAACCACCAACAAGAAAACGTCATTTCAATCAAAATAATCCACAGATTCTTGAATGAAAAATTCCACAGCCAAATGTAAACACCAATTTAGATATTCACCACTTTTTATTCTTCGACGTAATTAAATTTTTTTCGAAAAATCAATTAACATTGAAATATCGTTAGGGAAGTTTTCGAACTATCGTTCGCCATCGCCAGGAGCTGTCGGTATATGGGTTGATGCTGAAAGTCTGTGAACGCGGTGAGCACCCGAATTTGGGGTATCTCCTTTGGGAGGGGGGAAAGGAGAGGTTCCAATGGGTCCTCCGAAATCAACCAATCAAAAACTTCGAAAACGCAACTACTCTCCTGTGGCCTGCAGGGTTAAATTCTGAAGCAGGAGACTGGGTCTAGCCCATCCGACGAAATGTATATAAATCGTACCAAGCCCAAAATCTTCCACTTCGGGCCAAAAAACTACAGTATGAAATGATGACAGATACTGAATAAAAATATTCGACGTAACGGCAGAAGACATCATTGATTTCGTGATCACATGGCGCCATCTATTGGCAAATATACAAGACTGTCAACAAACAGTTTTCGTGATAACCTTGCATAAGCCGAGAAATATAAGATATAATCAGGAATTATATTTACTCATTTCTTAACGCGTTTCGAGAAGTTTAATAAAATAAATGTTTGGTTATAGAATTGGAAAATAAAAATTAAAAAGCATAAGTCAGAAATTTTAATATTAAAATTAATATTTATGTGTTTTTAACACTAACTGGGCATATCAATAAGATCTTAAAATACTGTATACTATGAAATACTGATAAATATAATTAATATTTCTTTGAAAGTTTTTTTAAAAAAAAAAAACGATACTTGGGAATTGATTACTGACTTTCCGTTCAGAAAAAGCAATACGAGAGCATTAAATAGATGGAGATATATGATTAGCAAATCAAAAAATCATACATAAGATATTTTTTCAGAAGAGTTCTGTAAGAAATATAAAATAAAAATATAAAAGAATTGAAAAAAAGTTGATATAGAAAGAAACCTAATAAAACTTTTATTGGCTCCTATTATTATAAATATTTTCCAAAGTTTTTATTACACTTTAAAAGACGGCACGATTTTGATTCACAACAAAAATAAATCTCGCACAAATTTACAATATTTTTACGACTTTTGTCAGCAATTATTTTTTTATCCGCGAAATACGATATTTATTTCGTATATACTATAAATCAAAGTATTATAAACTCTTCACATTTAAACATAATTTTACGAGATCTTGCTACTCTTTACAGGGCAGGCTTGAGAGGTTGGGAGCCATGCGAGGGCACATGACTCTACGCCGCAAACTGATTTTGCAAAATGAAAATAATTTCCCATTTTCTCTCTCTTTGATTTTAACCTTCTTGCAGAAAAACTTTCTCAAGATTAAAAATAATAATATTAGCTGGAAAATTAAATTATTAGAACACCGGTGGCGTAATGTACACCCCGCATCGCGAAGGGTGGGGGCAGAATTCTAAGGGGCCCGAAACCTAACTGACACCAAGTACGCATTTGGGCTTGAGGGGCAAAAACTGAATTTGCAGGGGGACCCTAGTATTCTTCGTTACGCCACTGTATGACACTATCAACGGATTTGTGATATATGCAAGAAATGGGAATGGGACGGGGAAATCAAATAGTGTGACCTCGTTCAAGTAAGTCATGTAGAGTTGCAGAAATGTAATTGTTTGTGTTGTGTACGAAGCAATTACTTTTGCTAATTAAAGAAAATTTAATTGCGAAATTAAGATTATTTTGATATTTCAATATTAACAACTCCATAAACTCTGATATACCAATTTGTGACGTGTAATAAAAAATGCAGCAAAAAAATCACTCTTATACAAAATTTGTTTCAAGGCCCCACAAGTTAAATTTTCATCGAGTGCTGCCTTTCATCAGGGTGGCCTCATTCCTCTTCCCCAAGTGAGTGTATGTTTATTAACGTTGCACTATAAAGAAACGCGACTGCTACTGATGACGTACGTCGTCAAGAGACGAGGACAACACCTCACCTGGCACCCAAACTACAACATCCCACCAACGGGAGGACTATGAGCCCCTCCACACACGGCGGGTCTTCATTGGCACAAAGGCTCAAGCCAGTGGTGTAACGTACAACCCCGGATGACGTGGGGGGGACGCAGGATTCTAGGGGTCCAAAGCCTGACTGACGCTAAGTACGTGCCTTCTGTAAGACCCGGCTTGCTGCCCAAAATCTAACTTTGCAGGGGAGCGGAGGGTATAATATTCTCCGTTACGCCACTGGCTCGAGCTCATGACACGTAGGCCAACATAACTACTAGACTACGGCGGTCCTCCCTCCTTCTCAAAGCTTAATGTATGATAATTAAGAAAAATCTTGCATAAATTATTTGTAACAAATTGTTGAATTCGTGTTTAAATAATGTAACCAACACCTAAAAATATTTATGAAAAAAAAAAAAATTATAAAGCTAATTTCGTATGGCATACAATTCTGGTACCAAAATTTGAAATGCAGTTGTAACATCAGAGATAAACTGAACTGAACTCAGTGGCGGAACAGCCCAGAAGGGCCAAGGCCTGCTGTGACCTCAGGCGCTGGGGTGCATGCAGGGGCGTAGCTACTACCGTATCAATGATCCGGGGCCCCAATATGTGTAACTACAGTCTCACTGGTAAGGCTCCAAAGAAGGGCCCACTCAGAACTAGCTACGCCAGTGGGTGCATGCGCAGATGTTTCGATCAAGTGATCAGTCTGACGCGAAACCCTCAGTGTTCAGTTCCCAAGCAAGCTTGGTACTCCTTTTTCCACCCACTGAAGGGATGAGCCTGAGTCGACCTAAGCCAGCCCGAGATTTGAACCCTGGACCTGTAGTGTAGAAGCGCAATACACTACCTTTCAGCCACTGACTGGGCTTCATCAGAGATATAGAACACAAAAATAATCCCGTTCCCTCGAGGTCCAGTAAGGCATCAGATAGTTCGATTGTTAAGTCATTAACACATGATCAATAACAAATTCACGCATCGTTTCGTTGGGGGGGGGGGGGGTCTCTTAATAGTTGACCCTTATAATCCTCATTACGACAGGGTAGAAGTTTGGAGAAGGAAAAACGAGCTCGAAAATCACCTTTAGTTGACTGCAGTAGCGCACACAGGAATTTTTTTCAAGGGGAGTCCAGGGTCGAAAGTCCACTATTCTCGTATCATGCTCCAATACGCCGCCCAACATATTCTTTTGATTTGTGGTCAATTTTCAGGAACAAAAAACAGTAAAAAATTAATTATTGAATGAATAATTAGAATTAATTAATAATTAAATTTTACGCACTATATATATAGGATTATAATCAATCAAAAAAAATCAAGGGCTTTGGGGAGATCCAGATTAGAAGATCCCCCCCCCTTGTGTGCGCCACTGGTTGACTTTGATTAAAGCTAAGAACCTACAAAAACTCGGTAGAGTATTTACAGCGCATCAATCAATTCAAAGAAATACATACAGAATCGATAAAAAATGCTCCATAATTATAATACCCGCATCTTTCCTCTGACGCATGAAATACTAACTCTTTATCTCTGAAATAAACTATCACTCAAAAGCGAACTAACTAGCAGCTCCCTAATTAAAACAAGAATCTCGTTTCAAAATGGGAATATATATCTTCATGCATAACGGCGCAGAACTTCATAGTATCACACTGTGCGCATCGGAGCCGCGCATCTTGGGCCAGCTAAGATAGCATTAATTAGTCTGGGAGATAGCACGTCACATGCATCACAGATTCACTTACCGCGCTGCGCCTTCTTGGATAGTTAGGATCTAGCAATTGAATTGCAGATGCGCCGAAAACTTCGCGCTACTTCCTTCGTAATCCCCGAAACGGCTTAATTTTATGTACACAGGGATGAGTCAGCCTTGCAACAGAAAATGGTATTGAAGATTTTTTTTTTCAAATATTTTTTTCCCAAAAGAGGTAAAGCTAAGACATTTATAATAGTTTTTTTAAGGAGGAAGTTTTTTAAGTTTTTTCGTATCTAGAGAACTTCCGATAATTTTTTGGTTTCTAATGGGCTGCGGATTGGTATTTTACTATTGCAGACCTAGTACATTCCCCGGAAGCTGGTATCTCTTTTAATGCGGCACCCTATAGGTGGAGTAGTAATCGCCACAAGTAATTTTGACGCCCAGTTCCCAAACGAAATTTAATGCCTAACAGTTAAATTGAGATATTTTTGAATTAGATAAATGTTTTTATTTCTAACAAGTAATATAACAAAAAATTTTAAGTCAATTCCTACTTTGAATGGATGAATAGAAAGTATTTTATTAACGATTGAAAATTTGAACAAGATACATGCATATATAGGGAGAGAGTAAACTAATAATAGGAATTGAAAAAAGAGCATGATTTGTCTGCATTGTAACAATACACACCCGGTTTGGCTAGTTTTTTTGGCTGAAAAATCGGTCATTGTTTAACATTTTTTGTCATTTTTTTAACAGTTACATTGTTACAACAATAATCTAAGTTGGCGCCGAAAACCGGTATTTAATTTAATTTAATTAATTAACCGGTAATGAATGAATTAATATTTGAAAAAACTGTATTAACATCAAGTGTTATTCACTACAAGTTTAAACAAATTTATTTGAAACTTTATTGGATGAATAGGAAGTATTTTATTAACAATTGAAAATTTGAACAAGATATATGTAGAGAGTGAGATAATAGATGGAATTGAAAAAACAGCTTTTAGCAATTTTTTTCTGTTATCTTAAGATTTTTGTGAATTTAAAGATAAAAAATCTATAAGGCGTTGAAACTTCCCAGTTTTTCATAATATTTTTTCAACAAGAGTGCGTACGTATTCTTTTCTTCACTTCAAGTCGAGCATTCTGATGCCAAACATTTGACGATACTGAAAAAAAAAATTTTTCTTATGTTGCTCAGAAAAATTGCAAGAATGTTTTAGCTAGACCAGCATATATATATATATATATATATATATATATATAATTTCTTTTCATAACAAATCTAGGAACACAGATAAAAAATAACTCTGAACTAACATTACAATATTTTTTACAGGATGGGCGGGTTTGCAAAGAAATAAATTCCACGCTAATAACACTTAATCGACACAGCCATCAACTTTTTTTGTCCTATCAGAAAAACATCATTATTTCCTAAATGACGTTTTCATCAAACGATACCTCCCGAGGTTTATACCCCAACTGAAGTGAAATAAAAACTTAAATGAAATAAATGAATACGACTGATAGGTCGGCACCCCAAGAGGGCGGCCCGTCGAGCAGCCCTATGTTTTATGCATGTCCCTCCATGAACTTCCATAACGATCCAATTAGGCGTAGAGGAGACGCACTCCTAGACGGTTGCGAATCTGATGAATTCGCAATGAGGCCAGCAACACCTTTGGAGAACTGTAGATACAAGTGTGTTCAGGGATAGATTTTAAAGAATGGGCATCCCTGAAGTCCTTCGGTGTAAATGGAAAGAAACGGACTAACAGGTATCTCCGATAATGTTTAAAAAATCTATTTTTGCAAAACATGTTACAGAACAGAGGCGAAAATAAAAGCTTTTTTTAAATATAGAAAAGGATATTAATATGATTAAGATATATATAACATTTCATCACAGTGCAGGGATAAAATTTGTCATTTTTCACTGGAACGTCTTGAAGTTAACTGCTTGAGGGAGAATTTGATCACTCTATTAAAAGGATTGTTGTTTTTGATAATGTATAAACAAGCCATCAAATCATATTTCAAAATAAAGAAGCAGTTAAAATACTCTCTATTTGGATTAATTTTATAATAAACTGCTTGGTAGTTAGTTTCATGTAATTCTAATATATTCGTTTAAATAAATCGTTTGGCGCTACTATGTCACCAATAACTGTTTCCGTAACTAATTTATTATATACTTCGTTCATTCAATTTAACAATTCCACGTTTTAAATTTTACATTGCGAGTCTGTATAGCTGCATTTTTATCTGCTAACCTTGTTTCAATAGTTTTTGTATAATAAAAGAAACATTGGATAAAGACGATGTGTTGTGACTTCGCTTTGTAAAAAAGGTCATGGAATATAGAGAACGATAGTTGAGCCCAGCACGAAAATGAGACATGACCCGCCCGATATCGAATATGATATTAATTACTAGATTATTTTCCTATCCGACAAAGTGTGAATTTTAAATATTAAGCTTTTTTTTAAAAAAAAAGAAAGATTATACATAAAAATTTAGAGGATAGCTATGAGGGAGGTCCTCTATATGGGCAGGAAGGAAGTGTTATTTTACCTCAACTGAAACAGACAAAATGTTTTTTTTTTTTTAAATAAACGAATAATTAGATTTAAAAAATCCATTTTACGATAGAAGTTATTTATTACTACCCATAAATTATAAATTGAAATAAATGATTTGAACAGTTTCTTCAACAGTGCAATTATTTATCTATTTCAAATATAATCATTCGAATAAATAAATTATTTTTCATTAAAACTTAAAAATTTAATTCGTGCTTAATTTTACACATATAGACTTCATCATATTCCAGTTATTGATTTCTTTTGATGTACAAAAATGTGGATCAATTTAATACTAGAATCAAATTCCTACCTTAAGAAAGAAGAAAAAGAAAACCACAGTAATCAGTAACACTTACCTAAAAAGAAAAAAAGAAAATCAATTAGAATGATTACATATTTCAAATACCAAATAAGCAGTGATATAAATACAAGTATACATGCAATATCATTGAAAAATTACAGAACTTTTCATTTATTCAATATATTATTTAAAATTTTTCTTTTAACTGTCAATTAATACCAATAATTCCGCACAAACCTTTAATGTTCACAATCATTTATCAATTCATTGACAATTTTAATTACTAAAATGAATGCCAATGAAGAATTTAATTATGTTAAGTGGAAAACATTAACATTTGTATAATGATGAAAAGCAGAAAAAAATTAAAGTCCCAGTAGTATACACAAGGGGGATCAAAAACCCCCATTGACCAACCGATTTTAATTTTTACCACAGAAATATTACCATTGGTGCATTCGTCTACATGTTTTTTAAAATGAAATCATTCCTCCCCCTCCCATAAGAAAGGTCTGTGTAGGTCAGGGATGGCCAACCGATATGACTTAGTAAAAACATTTTAATCTCGCGGGCCGCATATAAAAATATATATCTTTATATGTCAGATTTGCACCAATAAAACATTTATCGGAGGGAAAAATTAAAACAGAATGAATTATTATCATTATTTTTCATGTATACAAACATAGATAATATAACAAGTAATATAAAAAACAAGATATCAATCATTGGGATGGCCAAGTAATTTTAGCGCGTTTTTCACATGTGGTATTTTACAATGCAACTAATGAACTTTTTACTAACAGAAAGTAGTACTATACTTTAAAAAAAAAACATTTAAATTATTAAATTTAAATATGATTCGGCTCATCTAGGGCACAAATGCGACCCAATGCCGAAAACCCGAGGTCAATCGGTTAATTATTGGCCGAGAAAAAGGTACGACAAAATATGTAACGAAGACGAAATTTGCGTTCTAATAGCGCTTTTTTTACACTACGTGAAAAACGCGCTAAAAATTTTAAGTCAAAGTCCAACTTAGATCAGCAAAAAAAAAGTTACTTTTTATTAAATAGTTAGAATTAATATAAATATGTTTCTACATATGGCAGAATCACAACATTAAGTGGCAATTAATTTTAAGTATTGTATTTTTATCCAAAACAATCGTATATATAAAGTTTCATTTCAACTGAATGCTTTGAAACGTGAGGGGGAAAAAATCTTTTTAAAGGTTCACACACACATTCACAACCCAAGTCGCTAGCAATGAAGCCACCGTGGCTGTATCTGTAATTCTTTAAATAATTATTTTCAGCGAATTAATTTTAATTAATTATAATTAAATTATCGTATTTCTACCCAAAACAATAGTATATAGAAAATTCCAGCTCAAAAATGTGAGAAAAAAACCTTTTCAAGTTTTGACGCAAGTTGCCAAAATGGTCGCTAAGTCGCCAAAAATTATGCCAACGGGGCTGTATTTGCAATTCTTTGAATAATTAGTTTTAATCGATTAATTTTTATTAATTATAGTTAAATTACTCTATTGAAATCCAAAACCAATCGTGTATATAAAATTTCAGCTCAATTGAGTGCATTAAAATGCATTTTATTAACGATAGAAAATTTGAACAAGATAAATATAGAGAGAGTGTGAGCTAATAATAGGAATTGAATAATGCCATGATCAAATAATGTTTAATTTATTTAATTAGTGAGATAGTTGTTTCTCGACTCTTTCAATTATTTTTTGTAACTCGATCTCAAATACGTGTGTTTGCGCATCGTAATTGATGTTGCAGGTTTTCGCCCATTATATAAGTTTGAGCGCGATTTATGTTTGATAAATATCATTTTCGACAAAAATAATTCGCAGGTGTAAAAACCCAAAAGTGCTCACAGCTTTTTGTGCCAATCTCTCAAATTGGAAAATTTTTGAAATGCTGCAATGCAGTGGTGCACACAAGGCGGGTGTCCTAGGGGTCCGGACCCCCCCCCCCAAGTCCTTGAGTTTTTTTCGATTGATGATAATCCTATATATATAACGTAAAATTTAAGTACTTGTGTAACGCAAGGTATAGTTCCAAGACCGAAATGTAGGTGCCGCCATTACAGTATTGTCTTGGACCGGAAGTGTGACTGTACGAAACACTGTAGTATCGTCAGAGAGAGTTTGGATCTGGACAAGCGTGCGTTCCCTGTTTCGATGTCCAATCCTGGACTATGTAAACTTTACTTATTTTCACTTATTTTCTCTAAATGTTTGTCTTGTAATTGTCTAAGTGTCTGTTCTTTGTAACTGTGCTATCTTATATCATTAAATATATTAATTTACCCCGAGATTCTATTAATTACTTTTGGTTACCCCAAGTAATGACGTAAGCGGCAGTTACACTTGTAATTAACAATTTATTTCATTAATGCTAATTATTAAATCAATAATTTGTTTTTTACTGTTTTTTGTTTACAAAATCACAAGAATCAATTGGTGTTGTCTTGAGGTATGATACGAGTTGGGGACTTTCGATCATGGACCCCCCCCCCATCCCCTTGAAAAAATTTTGTTTGCGTTACTGCTGCAATGCAATACTGTCCCTTTCTAAGTATGTATCAAAACAGAAGCAACGCGAGAGAATAGAAACAGATATGGGACTTATTTGTCACAGAACACTACAAGAAAAACAAAATATTGCACAAAATAATAGCATTTTGTAAAGTTGTAATGAATCTCGTGGGTCGCAAAATTATAGATGGGCCGCGGTTTGACTACCCCTGGCGTAGGCCACTGAGAGAAATCCTCAATATATTTTATTTCTTTGAATCGTTCTTTTTAAACACATTCCATAATTAAGTTGTCACCAGTGCATTTTGTATTCCTATGCACAAAACCTTTCGTGAAAAGAAAAAAAATGGTCCATTTAAAACCGCACTCACGCTCCTTTTACTCATAACTATTACATCGTCCAACGCGTGGAAAGCTCAGAGTTGAGATTTCTTTATCCTATTTGCATTCGTGAGAAAGCTAGGGACATAAACAACTGGATTAGAGAGAAATTCAGTTTCCCAGCAAGGACGTGAATTCAAAAGCCTTTACATACGAAGCATTATGAAAATCTCGCCCCCCCCCCCTCTTCACAAACACAAAAGTTCATTGTGTAAAACACGTAACTACAGCAGGAGCTTTGACAATGCTATTGATGAAACTGAACTAAATAGGGTTCAAAGTCAATTTTGGTGATATGTTAGGCTGGATAATGATTTTATTCTTACAAAACTTTCATTGGTTTTGGCCTTTCTATACTCAGTATTTTTTTTTGTTTTGTTTTTGATAACAAAACTAATGTACATTTAATTTCATGAGAAGCCCCCATTAAAAGATACGTTTAATTGTATGGAATTATCGTCGCTCCAGATATGCTATTGGCAATAGACTTTGTAATTTTGAATCAAGTGACGAGGACGACACTTGAACTGGTACCTCATTCTCTTTATTTCAAACTCATGCCAAGCGATGATGAGTTTTTTTTCCCCGTGGATAATTCTCGATTGGAACGTCGGTGGCCACAACACTCGCGAAACAGAATTTGTAATAATAATTCTTGTCTGTAAATATAAAAAGAAAGAGGATAAACAAGCAGGATCCTGACATAATTAAGAGGGCATGTAGCACACTCGTGCTACATATGTAATTCTTAAAAAAAATTATTTTAAAAAATCAATAACGGTACTTAAAATTCAAAATAATGCAAGAATAAAAATGTCAAAATTTACTCTATGTAGCATAATTTGTCAAAACATTAGGAATTACAAAATAAGAATAAAAATCTTTTGAAAACTAAATAAAACGAGAAAAATATCCAGTAGAGAAATAAAATCTAAAATAATAAAAGATGAAGACAAAAAAAAAAAAAAAAAAAAAAAAAAAAAAAAAAATATCGTATTAATCGTACAACTACCTGTATGTGTGTTTCATATACACTTAAAAAGAAAAAAATTCCACATATCGTATTGATTGAATTTATAAAAGTACAACTTAGAAGCTATTCGAAAGATACTACTCTCTGCAAGTCTCTTAAAAACCTTCATTTAAAATTTAGATGAAGCTTAATTATAAGCACCCGCACACAAATAAAAATATCTTGCTTTAACCTATCCACAATAACACGATACGTCATTTTCTCATAATTAAATTGTTGCGAGAGAAAAAGAATTCAAATTCCCAATACATTCTCAATATGAACCCTACAAAACTTTTTTGCGCCCCTAAATCATACTGTAGAGCAGGGGTCAGCAACCTTTTAGCTGTGGCCTTGCCAAATCAATCTTATCAATACCATTCAGCGTGCCACGGAGTAGAACATTTTGAAACAATTAGATCTCCGCGATAATGCATGCAGAATTAAAGAATGGAGGTCAATAATTTAGATTTACAGTTTTATTATACATTAATTTTGCATCAATTAAAGATATTTTTAGTATAAAAATAAACAGCATAAAATATAGCCTTTTCTTCAACAAAAATAAAAATAATTAAAATTGTACATATATATTATGTATTTTTTTTAAAATATTTATTAAAACAACACAGACAACATAAAATATATGCATTTCCCTTCATTACAGTTATATAAAAAGATAAATGAAAGTTTTAATGCGAAGCTAGTGCTTAAACCACTCTACTCTCATCTCTCAAAATCAGATGTGTATAATGTTTAACTTTCAATCTGACACTATTCAGAGCATCCAATTGTTAAACAATTTCTTTGCGTACTCCAAATATTTTTGATATGAGGAAAGATTTTTTTTACTTTGATATGTAGAACCAAAAGCGGAAAGTATATGCAATTTTCTCTTTTCAAACAATTTAATCTCTCCAGCAATTACATTCCATAATTTACAAAATAACTGCAAATTTATCTATTAAGTTATCGTTCAGATTTTTTCGTAATGCCGTAAATATCCATAATTCTGAAGATGTTTGTCAAATAAGGTCCATTGCAAATTTGTCAAGTAGTGCAGAGTGCCACAGAGAATTGTGTCGCGTGCCCCATGTGGCACACACATGCGTGCTAATTATATATATATATATATACATATTCATAGAAACGTAGGTTTATTTCGAATAATACATTATAATAAACATATTCTAAAAGAATAAGAAAAATGTTATGTTTATGCCCTGACACCTGATAGCTCTTCTCTGCTATTCCTATCTTTCCTATTTCTAGAGAAATTTTGATATTTTATTATATATTATTGTGTGCCAATATACTGGCTGGACCGTAAAAATGTGTGCTGCGGGGCGCATGTGGTCCGCGGGTTTGATACCCCTGCTGTAGAGATAAGATTAAAAGAGTATGTTATTACGAGAGGTGTTACGAAATTAGTATGCAAGAGGAAACGGAATCTAATGCCGACACTCCAGAAACAGATATTTTCCAGAAATAATTCCAAAATAAATATGCAAATGTTCAACATTGTATCACTTAGCACAAATTATCCTTTCTCACATTTTCGGAACATGGGCTAGGATGGGATTTCACAGAGGATTTTCCAAAGCAGTTACGGCTGCCCGAAATCATCATCATTGTCATCCCTCAGAGGAGATTTCATGAACACGAGCAAAATAAAAACACATTATAACAATTGTATCAACAATAAAGAGATTGCACCGTGGAAAACACATACCCGGGTGGGGGAAAAAATCATCTAACCACCGCCATTAAGACAAATGAACACTGTTCCCCTGAGGAAAAGGAAATAAATCTTCCTCCTTCGAAAAAATGGGGCTTAAACGTTATGGCCTGAGGGAAGCTAATCATTGATCCCATACACCCCCATCCTTTTAACACTCTCCAAGAATAGTTTTTCCAGTTGTTTGTGGAGATCATTTCCAACAAAGATAAAAGAAAGAATACGAATTGTTTGAACTGAGAAACAAATGGTTCATGTATACTTCTTGAGATCAATATATGTTTTATTCTTGCTTTAAAAGAGATATAAATGCTTTTTAAAGCCATATATATATATTTTTTTTACTGATGTTGCAGAAAAGAATCCAAAGTCAAAGTTGCTTTAAAAGGTGAATGACTACGTCCGGAATAGCGATTTTGTAAAAAACGTATAAATAATTTTTTTCTCAATTCCTACTATTAGCTCACTCTTTCTCTCTCTATATATATATCTTGTTCAAATTTTCAGTCGTTAATAAAATACTTTCTATTCATCCATTCAAGTTCAAATACATTTTTTTAAAACTTATAGTGGATAACACTTGATATTAATACAGTTTTTTCAAATATTAATTCATTAATTAAGTTAAAAAATGAATAAATAGTAACAAACAAAAATAATAGTCCAACAGCATATATAGAAAGGGAAATCGTTCATTGTGTCCCTGTAGCGCAATGGACTTCTAATCCAAAGGTCGAGGGTTCGAATCCCACCTGGGATGACTTAATTGCTGCGAATGTTATATCTTTTTCACTATACTATTTTATTAGAATAAGTAAATTAAATTAATGAATAAATAGTAACAAACAAACAAACAAAAAATAGTCAAATACCGTATATAGAAAGGAAAATTGCAAAGAAAATCGCTTCCTATTTTGTTACTTAATATTGTGATTCTGTCATATGTATATATATTAATTGTAACTATTTAATGTAACTAAAATAAAATGTTTCTTTGTTGACCTACGTAGGAATTGACTTAATTTTTTATGTTACTTGTTTATATTTAATGTCATTTGAATTGGAATGTAAAATTGTTTTAAGAATATTATAACAAGAAAAAATAATTTAAATTCAATTTTTTGATAATAAATGAAGAATGATATATTTTCAAAACATTCTTCATTCATGAAAAATACTTCTATAATAATAATTTGTCTAAATATAGCAAGGACTTCTACACGAAGCCTGAACAAAAATGTTCGAAAACCATTATTTTCAGTTCCATTCCATTGAAATAGTTGCAGGATTTTTTTCAATTGCTCTACTGCGTGATGCATTAAAATATGAAAATATATAAATTCCCCTCTTAATCATATGTCTCAAAAATCTTAGTTCAGAGTCTGCAATGAGAAGTTTTGGCTACATATTTGCAAAATATTATTTTTATAGAAGCATTTTTCATAAAATTAAACTGTTTTTAAACTGTCATTTTTTATTCCTTTTCACACACACACACAAAAATGTAATTAAATAATTTTTTCTCGTAATATTCGTAAAACAATTTTAATTTTATATATAACTTCTAATTTAATCGACACTAAATATTGAAAAATTATTTATTTATACACCTTTCAAAATCACGAATGAAGTCTGTTAAGTTACAAACAATCTTACTTTAGTTATACTTTTTGAGAATAAAAGTTTATTTCACTAAATAGCTGTTGTTTCACTAAATCCTACTCCTTTCCAATAAAACATGAAACTTCATGAAAAATATGATCTAGATTTCATATTTCGTTTCTTACACCTCGACATAAAAAGTAACAATCCGTTTTGAATTACAATAAAGTGTTGCATTTTTATCGAATATTTCAAAATTTTGAAAAAGATTTACAGTACACGTGCGACATGAAAACACGAACTTATACGAATCTCGTGGCATTTTTTCTGTCTAGAGAAATTTTACCGAGTTAAATGGCTTTTCTACAAGTTTTTATTTTTCACGATAATCGTGGATTTAAAATGTTGACGCATTTTTATACATTCAATAAAAAGTTTTGAAACTTTTTTTGGTAGACTCTTATAATAAGTTTCAGGATTCTGTCCACATAATAAGGATTTATGTGAACAGTTATTTTAGAAAACTCAACAAAGTTAGATATCGCTGTTTTTTACTGTCTTCTACAGTGTACGAGTCATGTAAACAACAGTAGAAATAAAAATACGACTCGTAATACCAATCCCACACAGATAATTGTGAGAAACACTTCTAATTTTAGAAGTGTTTCTCACAATTCTCTGTGTGGAAAAAAAATTCTCTGTGAAGTCAAAATTTTTTTTGTAGAATAAGAATTTTAAAATACTGAAATACTTAAAAATTGTTTTAAAAATAATTATTTGTTTAGAGTTGTTTTTTCTGAAGTGCACTTTTCACGTGTATTCAATAACAGTTAAATCCGTTTAACGCGAAAACGCTTAAGACGAAATATCGGTTAACACGAAATAATACAACGGTCCCGACAAGCTACTATGTATTTTCCTGCATTTTTTCTCTTAACACAATACGAAAATCGCTTAACACGAAAAGATTTCCTTTCTGGAAATGAACAAAATACGGAAAACATCAGACACTAAATGAAATGTTTGAGAAAGTTTCTGTATTATTGGACAGTCCTATTGCATTATCGGAAGAAATAGTTGCAGTAGATCATGATAATAAGTGTACAGCCCCATTTTAAAAAAAAATTTTTTTATGGGAGACAAAGACATTTTGGAGTTGGTTCAAAGCTCAAAAAATGTCATTGATGGTCGATTCTGACGACGAAAAGGAAATGAATAATGCAACTTCTCTGTTCACACGTCATCCGAAATGACGAACACCATCAAAAGTATGCGCAGTTATTTAGACGCACATTCTCTCCAATAGTGAAATGAATAACAAAAAAGCCGACATCGAACAATTTGATGACAACTAATGCCAAAAAAAGGCAATGCAAAGAAAAATATCAGATTATTTTCCAAAAGCTCGGTAAATGTTTTGCTTTTCAAAAAACTTTAAAATTTTATATTAAAATTTCATTATTGTGAATGTTTTAATTTCATTGATTTTTTATTAAATACATGCATATATACATATCTATGCAAAAAGAAAGTACTATAACAAATTTAATTTTGTTGAATATATGTCTTTTTCCTGCAATATCCTTTAACACGAAATTCCTTTAACACGAAAAATATTTCAGTCCCCTCAGTTACAGGCCAAACTATTTTCCCTGTACTGTACTAGTATAAACATTTTCATATACCAATTAAAAAATTGTATATAGTGTACCGTGTCCCTTAAAAATTCAACATTTTTAAAATTTTGCAATTAAAGATAATTTAAAGATCGTCTCTTTGCATCTTCCATACGTATGTTATACATTTAGCGAGGAAGACAGGATACTATTCGTAATTCAGTTCAAATAATTTTTTTAGGGAGGATGAATTTCGGTTAATTTTAGGTTGAATTTTGAAATTCCACACATAAGTAGTTTTCTAATAATAGCTTTTTTAATCTTTAGTCTGGTTATTGAGCTTCAATCAAGAGATTGGTTTTTATAAAAACGGGCTTATTTTTAAATAGCGATTAGCATGGGATATGGATGATCTCCTTTAGTAGTTAAGAAAATAGAAGTTAAACAGAATAAATAGACAACGCAGTAGAAAATGACAACTTCTAAAATTACACTTGCCCAAATCGCAAACTTTTAGATAAAATAATGATTGAAAATGAGAAATAAACGCTTAGAAACAACTTTTATAAAAACGACTAAATTAAATAATACAATTATTTACGTATAAAAATTATTACACATTTCTGTCCGTAAATAGGATACCAATATTCAATTTATTTGTTCGGATACATAATTTGTTAATTCTAAAATACAATTAGATTTATAATTTAAATATTGAAGCACATCACATGTCAGGAGTAACAGTTTAAGGCATGCGACTACCCTAAAATTGTGAATTTTGCCAAAAATTGACAATTTTTTTTTATATAATCTTATTTTATAGGCTATCTTATTAACTTTATAAATATACCGAGTTTATTATTTCCCGTCTACTAGAACAAAAACTACAAGTGTTTTAGTAAGAGCAGATGCCATTACTTTAAGCGAGATGTCATACTTTAAAACGCGTTTGACTCGAAATGTGTCTTTTTGAAAATGCTCAAACGGGGACAGCGATTGCTCAAAAAATTCTGAAAGTAAGTAACTGAAATGTTTTGTGTATGTTCTGCATAATAGTAGAAGTGTTTTCACCTTCAGATTTATCAATCACTGTTTTATTACAAAATTTACAGTCCCTTATGCGAATGTAATCATTGTTTTTTTTTAAGCAATTTCATGTAATAACAAAGATAAAGTGCTCTAGTTTTGTAAAAACTAAAATATTTCTCATCCTGAAGGTTATTTCAAAAATGAATAACATAGCTACACATCAGAATTGAAAAATTGAAAATTTGTTCATAAACTTTTGGTACAGAATGGGCCGCGTTTATGTTATTTGTTGTCAATTTTTACCCCCATTTTAGTATATAATAACTTCTTTTTCTCTTAATTTTAGCATATTTTTCATAAAATGTACTGAACAAATCTAAGAACAACAAAAAACTCCCCATATCTCCATTATTTTTAGAAAAAAGTTGTCGCAAGTAGTTGGATATCTTAATCTAATATCAGTTTAAATTATAATGTTTTACATTTACACTAATCGTGAAATCATACAACACTTTAGATAAAGCAGAAGAGGAAATGGCATAAAAATAAGTATTAATTCTAGAACAGTTATTACTTACTCAAAGCAGATTCCGATGCCCACATAGATCCACATCCCCTGTACCTTTGGTCCCAAGTGGCGTTTTTTCTACGCCGTAACTGAGGGTGATAATGAGGATGAAGATACTGAGGCGTATAAGAGTGGCGATATTTTTGTGGTAAGGACAGTGAAGCCATGATGATGGTAAAAGCACAGACCCTGATTTCGGAATCCAATCCGTTCAGAGATTTCAAATCGAAAAACACATTTCACAAGTCGTAAGCAAATACTTGAGAATTTTATTGTTTTAACTGTACTTCAGAACTGTGGTCACAAAAAGCCGTAAAATAATTTTTGCTTAAGATTTTACGTCGTACAACATATTACATGGGTGATAAAGAAATCACTTATAGGTTCATCAAAATCCTCTTCAGATCAAAATGAAACTTGTCAAAAATAATACATTTAAGCGGAATGATTGGCTGTTAAATTCAGTCAAAATATATGACAAACCATAAATAATACATCAATATCTTCGTAACTGTTTGATGATTTACAACGAATTCCAACTACTTATTAAAAGATCAACTGGCACTTTAAACAGGTCAAGATTTCGCATTACAGATAAACATCCCAACTAAATTGCGATTAACTAACAGTTACAACTTCTTAAAAAGTACAATGCAAAATGGCTACAATTCGTTCCACTGACTCTTCGGTGCAATTCAGATCTCAAACAACTAGCAGACTTCAAGACAAATACATTTGATAATAATTTCAATTTGTCGCTCGTTAAGTGAGCGAACAAATGGCGACGATAGCTTCCAATGTCACTTAAGCCATATATAGCATCCGTCAAACGCCTACATCCGAGTTGAGCTGGATAACTGCTGAATCAAGAAGTAGTTTCAATTTTCCACTTACGCCATTAAAAGAGTTCGTAGATAACGAATGTTTTTAGAATGAAAGGTACATGTATTCCACAGAAATTCTAACCGAAGTTTTATCACTATTTATGCATTTTTGTCTTGTTCATTATTCAAATCCATGGAACGAAAATGGCTGAATTCAGAAGGAACACATTTCCTCACAGATTAGGATCTTGTCAGCAAAGAAATTTCTTGATGATTCCAACATTAGAAGATATCACAACAAATGCAGTTCATAGAATACACCTCGCTCATTTTTGGCAAATGGTATTGTTTTCCCAAGATTACTAGGGTTAAAAAAATTCGAACATAGTATAACTTTTAGGAGAATATATTGGCGAAAATTGTTTCCTTGGCTCTGAATAATGGAAAGCGTCACAATAAATGTAGCTCACAGATTCCAACAGTGTTTTCAAAAACTAAGCATCAACACATTCCATAAAAGGTTAGTCAAACACTAATCGAAGAAAATCCAAAGCCACAGAAAGAGAATTTCCATTGTTGTCCAAAAACCTTCCACAATCTCTACGAACCTTTAGAAGGTTTGAAAGAAAACGAATTCGGAAACTTCCCACCAGGGACGCGAAGATGACACGTACCACCTCTCTTCTTCAGCAACAGGTAGGTGTCGTTTTTGCGAAACGGCTTGTGCCGAAATAACAACAGACTCTTAGCAAGACGACACCCTAAGGACCTAGAAGGGGGAGGAAGCCGTTTTTGTGACGCATTCGTTGTACACATCCGAGTCTGTGGCGCAAGTTTCCGTTTTTCTGCTACATTGGCTTCCTCCAAACAAACAATGCTGAGATGATACGGAGAACGGGAATCGTTCTTCCCGGATGTTGCTGGATGGAAGATTAGATGGTTAAATGAGGAATCGATTTTAGGTTATCGATGACAAGGAGAAGCGATTTGATGCCAAAACGTTTATCAAATACAGATTTACAGATGACATAATAATCGATTTTAAGTTGAATAGTTTGAAGGAAATAGCAAACAAAGACAGTTTAATGTTATACCATAGCAGGGAATCATTCATTTTAAGGTAGTCTTCCCTTAATGTTAAAGATAGGACCTGAATTAAGAATATTTTTTCAGATAAAAAATTAAAACATAAGTATTATATTCCGTCTTCGATATTCTATATATAGAGAGAGAGCAGAATATTTAATAATACTATTTATTTTAATCCGAACTGGTTCATTTTTTTCTGGTATAAAATGTGTTTCGCATTTTTCTCCTATACCGTAATACTAAATGAGCTATTCCTTTATGTATTAAAACAAAAGAATTAGTATTTATGAAATATTTAGAAATTTTAAAAACGCAATTTTATAAACAAGTGTTTTATGTGTTGTTGCAAATTTTCACGAAAAGAGACATTTTTCTGTCCGAAAATGTGCTCCGTGTTTAGTTCAAGATCTCATGCATTTGGCGAACACAGCCTTAAACTGCTATCTCGAAAAAGTACTGAAAAAAAATTTAATTTATTTCTTTTATACTTAAGTATCAGATGCTTTTATTGTGTAGTTCTTAACACAAAAATATGGTTAATTATATGTAACATGTTCCGTGATATTACATGAATAAAAATTATGTAACAAATATATCAAACACAATAACGTACACAAGGGGGGGGGCGAGTCCATTCCCCCATACCAATTGATTTTTTTTCCGATTGATTATAATCCTATGCGTATATATTACGTAAAATTTAATAAAGTATTTTTTTAATTCATTTTGTTAATTAATGCTAATTATTTATTTTTTACTGTTTTGTTCTCGAAAATTGATAAAATCAAAAGAATACGTTTGACGGCTTATCGGGGTGTGATACGAGAAAGGTGAACTTTCGACCCTGCCCCCCCCCTCTTGAAAAATTCTTGTGTGTTTCACTGATATTTAAAACATACATTTGTATAATATTACAATACATAGAGTAATACAAAAACTAGGTGCATGTTAGTAATAAACTCTTTACACATTATTTATTTTAATGAAATAAACTCCGTAATTAATTCCGACGTATCAAAGGCATACAAATTTATGTCAAAGTATAATTATTTTTTTCTGAATCACATCTTATATCCCAACTTAAAACAATGCTACTATATTTTTCATCGCCATACTTCTGTAACAAGGCATTTTCATTTTAAATGAGAATTTTGTAACCAAAGACGAAAAATAAGCTCGCGTTTCCCTGTTTGCAAATATATGATACTTTCTCAAACATAATAGGGCTCATTAGCAGTGAACCCAATTTATCCAACACATGCTTATAATCACAAAGTTATTTTGATACTATGGTATTCAAATTATCGACAACATACACTAATTAACATCATAACAGTTATTATTAAAGAATAACGACTTCGACAGGCATCGTATAGAGTTCCCATAAGAGAGCATCTTGTCCCGCTTACTCGATTCGAACAATCATTAAGAAAATAAAATCAACGTAATGATTTTTATAATTGCATATTTGGGGAACGAAACACGGCTCATATTTTGATTCAGTAATCACAAATTGTGCTCTAGAATTTTTCAATGGATGGCCATAAAGACTTAGCTGACATTTAAAAATCAAATGACACATTTCACTTCTTCCATTTCATTTGTTTATGAATTTGATTTGATTCCTGTATGATTAATATTGAACAAGGAAACGGAAGATCTTCCTATTTTGAACAACGAAAAGAACGATACAATTAGGCCATTTAATTTTACAATGCTTTGTTTTTATTAATCTCAAGTTAGAGCAATTTCAACATAAGAAAAAAAAGACTAGCAATTTAGAACTTTGTTTTTAACCTAAGTTGGCATCATCAAGAAAATTTTCACTATACCAACTTCTCCAACACACTTTGGAGATTCGGTTCCATTGAACGCTCAATAGCCTTTATGGATTTAATGGCCTAAATTCATGTGACGTCATAGTCCCATAATAACTAGTAACAAGAGTTTCCAGCCAATCAGTTCATAAATTCATGTGACGTCATAGTCATGTAATAAATTCAATCCAGACAATCGATTCACGCGCTTCGCTATAGCCAACTTCAGCTTTTTTACAGAAATTTTCTTTAAAAAAAAAAAGTACATATCTGTCAGTGCCGGTTTATCCACTGAGCGCGCTTGGGGCAGGAACCTATGGTCCCGGATAAGTTGTAGTTAACCAGATTTTTTAGTTATAAATTTCGATCCGCCAGTGCCTAGGAGGCCTGTAGATTTTTTGCGCCCAGGGCCCGAAATGGGCTTAAATTGGTCCTGATATCTGTCAACGATAATGACGCGCATGTGTAAGCAAAATGTACTCGTTTTGAAAAAGTACACACATAATTTAAGAATTTATTTTAAATTTTGAAAAAGGCTAAGAAGAATTTTAATTCATGAAAACCCTTATTCAAATATTGAATCTGAAATTTTATTTAAAATTTATAAGAACCAGTAATACAAGTCTAATGGCAGTTGTGAACACGTGATTGCATTTATCACGTGATCGTCGGGAATTTAGCCGATTATTAGATTAGCAGACGATATTTTTCAGATACAAAGACGATTTTTACGAAATATCTTTGTAAGGATCCTGCCTGAGAGCTTAAAGGTGTGGGAGAATCGGAAGGAAGACTATCCATACTTCAAAAACAATCTAATTTATTCACAATATTATCCACAATTCAAATTCAATCGATCAGGGATAAGAGATGCACCCAATTAATAACTATGAACTCAATTAACGAGGAAAGCGAGATATGAGAAGACTTTAAGACTTAATACACTTACTCAAGGCAATAGCTCTGACTTCTTCGCTATTTAATCTAGATTCAATCTCTAGTGACAATTCGACACCTTAAGCAATTCAATTATCAAATATTAAATATCCACGATTCACATTCAATTTGATTAATCTCTGCTTCGCTAGCACACAGCCCATTCCATCTCTCCCTTCTAACCTGAAAGCCTAGACTATATATAGTAGTCTTAATTTACATAAACACGTCTTTTTCGAGGAGGAGTTTTATAATAAAATAGTCTTTAAAGACCGGAGAAATTCTCCAAGAGGACTGTTAGATGAAAGAGCGCGGATAGAACCGTCAGATCTTAAACTAAAATATTACTTCAAAAACAGCTACAAACAGTTTAATAATATTAATAATGTAAACGAACTATTGAATATAAATTCATTTTTGCCTAATAAGAATATAGATAGACGCTATTATATACACACACCACACAGTTACAATAACCTCGAGAAGATACCTATTAACCTACGCCAAAAGAGCGCTTAACAAACTCCTCACACAGTTTTCTTATTATTAATAGTGACCCAGTTTCGTCAGCAGAACAAATCGCTTCGAAAAATCAAGTCCACGTTAAGGTTAACTATCGACGTGTCCTTGAGAAAGATAAGGCTGTATATGGGACTTCCCAAATATAAAAGAGACATTAAAAATTAATGTCAGCTGCTATCCGCACCTGGATCTAGTGTTGATTGGTAGCCATAAGGCTGTTTAGAATCACTCCATTGAAATCGTTTAAACGCACATTTTAAAAGAAATGGCGCACGAATAGAAGAATAATTATGTTTATTCATTCAGAAACGGAATAAAATGCTCCAAGAGTAATGATTTTTTTCCCCCTTATTGTTTGGGAAACCTTGATTTTAAACCGTGAATCAAGGTCGGGAAACTAATAGATAGCCATTTAGTGTCGGTAGTTCCCCCATCCTACTTTTACGCAAATTTAAATAAACTTTTAAAAAGAAGTTAAATGTAATTATTATTAGAGTATTCGGCTTTTGAATATATGACCTACGGAATTCCGAAGGAAGGAGGATTATCCAAAGTTACAGGGAAAATATACGAGAAATATTTTATATATATATAAACATTTATATATTTATTAAACTTAGATTGTACAAGGTTTTTATAAAATTTGTTTTCATTAAAACTATTCATCTTATAGTTGGTCAAACGCTTCTATCACAAACTGCATATATATATTTACACACTATAAATATATGTAACTTCATTGTAAAAGAACACTTCAATGCCCTTTTAGAATAGGAATCCATTAATATTGCAGTACTATTATTAACCTTAACATATTCATATAAATTGAATTTGAAATGCGCATTTAATATGAAATATATATCTAACTTTTTTTTTTTGTAAGGATATGTAAACAATGCATCAAAATATGTATAATATCACACGTAAGAATTAAATACACAAGCTGACATAATTCGAATTAAAAATGCGGATAGAAATCTTTGACTGGTAAAACAAAAACAAATATTTATTAACATTCAGTGACGTACACAAGGGGGGGGATCCCCCAAAGATCAATAGATTTAATTTTTACCATAGAGATTACTCCTCTGAACTCTCGTCCACCGTGTTTTTAGAATGTAATCCCCCTCCCATAAGAGAGGTCTATGTGTACACCCAGTGACGTAACGTAAGTGTACCCCCCTGCAAACCCAGCGTCGTGGGGGGAAGGGCTCTAGGGGGCCTAAAACCTGATTGCCGCCAAGTACCTACCCTGTGGGAAATCCAACTAGGGGACCCGAAACCTGACTTTGCAGGAGGCCCAAATATTCTCCGTTATGCCACTGCTAACAAAAGTTTTAAAAAAATATTTGGCATGTCTTTTAAATAATGTAACAAAACAGAGATTTAAACAAAAACAATGTTTATTTAGGTTAAAATTTAATATGTTAAAATCTTTTTACAAAATATTCAAAAGGTAAATATTACATTAAAATGAATAATTAATGTCAAATTTCAAAATACGTATAATATTGCTAACTGTCAATACATTATAGTTTGAGAGACCACATAAATAAACAATAACATAAGTAAGCCTCTCAAAATCATAAACTTTGTCACACAATTCAAAAATATTATTTAAGAAACACACACAAGAAAATAATAATAAAGTGCATGACTCAGCATATAAACAGCTCAAACCAGCGTTCATTCACGAAAATTTATTAGTCAGAACGATCCAATGTTTAACAATCGCCCAAAAGTTCAGCTATTCACAGACAGAGGGCACCACCTACACTTTCCAAAAGCAAACACAAAAGTCACTCAGGTAAAAAGAAAATGGAAAAAAAGTTTTTAAGAAAAAAATTGTTCGAAAAAACTATGTTTAGAGAGCTCCATCGAGGAAAAACAAAAACAGAGAAAGGTAATTTTACGTATTGAAGAAGAAAAAAAAAAGAAAATTATTTTTCCTTCACGACTCAACCTACGCAGCAAAAGGCGTTTACGATTGGCCTCTCGTCAACTCTCTAACGGCCCCTACTACAAATATCTTACAAGAAACATGCAAAGAAAAGAGAATGAGAAGAAAAAAAATATTAACGATGGAAAAGGAGACGTTTAAAGGTCACCTTTTCTTGACCGTTAACTGGTTGCATTCGTTTCGCTAATGACACACGCAGGGTTGAACACAATGCGTTTGCTCTGTTGCAACGCGTAATTACTCTTCCTTTTCGCTCCGTGCGTTGGTTGAAGTGTGTACCTCTCTATCTCAACATTACGACGTACTTGCACTTGAAAATTGTCTTTTTCCTTTGCAAGTTGACTTTTAAGAAATTACCCAACTGGTAAACTTTCAGTGGTGTTACGAAGATATAAATGGTTTTTTGAAGTTTCATCCTGTGAGTGTAATTGGCATATTTCTTGTACATGTAGATTAAAGTAACAAAGTTGCGTGACAGGATTTATATTTGATTAATAAATATAAAATGTAAATAAAACCTTCAGTTTTTACCAGGCAGATTGAAATCACAAAGAGAATTTTTCATTATTGAGGAATAGTAGCACACACAAAACTTTTTCAAGGGGGAAGAGGCATGGTCGAAAGTCATTTAACTCGTATCGTACCTCAAGACAACACCAATTGATTCTTCTAATTTTGTCAATTTTAACAAAAACATTAAAAAATAAATTATTGAATTAATAATTAGCATTAATTAAAATAAATTGTTGATTTCAAGTACTTAATTAAATTTTACACTATATATGTAATAATTCTCAGTAATATAATCCTTTTAAATAACTTTTAACTATCTATGGTCCATCCCCTCAGGACCCAAGTTCAATTAATAAACTTGCTAGCCGCCTAACGAGAGTATTTTAAACTACATCTATCCACCCACTCACATGTGATTTGAGCGGACTATATATACACCGAGATTCATGGAGACCGTCTCTCATTCTCTTCTGTAATTGTCTACCTTCAACATGTAGCCGGCTGCAGCTTGGTTTGTGTTTTGTGTATTTTTGTTGTGTGTGTATGTTTCTTTGTGATTCCGTCTATCTGTGTGTGTCTACATGTTCAGTGTACAATAAAGAATAACTAACCTCAAGACTGCCTCCTCAATAATATTGAATATGCAACATCGATCATAAAAAATCGTAATCACATAAAGAAATACTTTGCAGCGGCCACGTCTATTTCATATATGTATATATATAGGATTATCCTCAATCGAAAAAAAAACTCGAGGGCTTGGGGGAAGGGGGTCTGGACCCCTAGGACCCCCTTGTGTGCGCCACTGTTGAGGATTACCAGCGAATGTTGGTTTAATTCTAATAATATTAACAATACACTACAGATGCAACGTGGTTGATTAGAGAAACATTTCATGACTGTAGTGAAGATGATAGTTGTTGTTTCCCATTTATCTCCGTATATATAAAAGCAGAACTCTATGTGAATAATTATTTTGAGCCATATGGACCCCCATACAGGGAAGTCTTAACACTTCTCGAGGCCCTGGGCCCAAACACAAAAGTAGACTCCACCTGGGACCCTTAAAAGTAGTCATTACATAGCATACGTTGTCAAATACTCGTACAAACAATTCGAAATAAATAAATGTGCATGACTTCCCACAAACCGGCTCGACCGACTGCTACCGTTAGACTGAATGAGTAATGATGGTGTATGGCGGTGGGCATGGGCCTATATACGGACGACGCTCATCACATGTAACAAGTTGACATATCATCCGAAATTCCCAGTTTTTCAGAGAGATACATCAGGAAATAACATTTGACCGTTGTAATTATTCGAATTATGATCTTATTAAGGCTGAGTCGAGAAAGAGACGAGGCTCTGGGCCCAGTTGACCCCTGCTTTAAGGTGTTGCCAGTTCCCATAAGTAAATTGCGTAGGTAATAAATCCGACTTAAGACCTATTGGTCGAAATGGAACTCGGTTGCATCTTGAAGAAACCTTGTGCCCGATGTTTGTATTAAATGACAAACTCTTCGGCATTAATAACAAAGTCCAATTTAACTCCAATAAAAATTCCAATTTAGTAATGGGTGGATGCCTTACGAGAGACAGAATACATGACTGTTGTAATTCAGTTACAGTGATTAAATGAGTAATTTTATACTCGTTAGTCAGCAGTCTTGCAAAACTAAATAGTTTTCTAATGGAAAATGCACCTTTTTGCATTTGTGGAAAAAACACCTATAATGAAGGAGAGGAAACAGCATATCAACAGATTCGATGCTAAAATCTTAATTTAACAAGAACAGCTTCCAAGTTTTAGGTTGCAAATTAATGCAAAATCACATGATTTCTCACACAGCTATAAATATTTAAATAAAATATATTTCTCAACGTAAGTGGCTACAAAAACCCAGAATATGTAATACGATTGCATTTAATCTCAATAAACCTAGATTTCGACAGTTTGTGTGAAAAAAAGCAGGCACATATCCCAGTTACTAAATATAATTAATGCATGGATAGGTCACACTTGGATCATAAATTAATATAATTTACTCAATAATATTAAAAAAATTAGATTATAATTTTTAATAATAAATGCAATATTTTTTTAATTACCATTCCATAAAATGCCTCTAACGTGTTGATTTACTTTAGATATTACTTTGAGATATATTCTTCGAAGTATGTGTATGGAATGGGGTTCCACGAAAACACCTTCAAATTCTAGGGGTTTCCAGGAAAGCACCTTTAAGTTCTAGGGGTTCCATGAGTTGAAAAAGTTTGAAGATCACTGGTCTAAAACAACAAGTGAGAATCCAAGCAAACAAATGATCCCATCAAACACCTAGGCAGGGGGAAGGGGAGGGGAAATGCTGCCAAAAAGCCAATGAAATCATTCGTTTGAAAAAAAAAATCAAAAAGAGCCTGGGAAATGTTCGGTCTGTGAGACTGTCTCCCCCTTTTTATTGCATTTAAGCGAGTCTGCAAGGAGTTGACTCTGAAGGTGAAAACCAGTGAGGCATGAAACACGTAATGGGCGTTTAAAACAACAGACTCTCGCAGTTTCACGAAGAAAGGCTTGCAGTGTCTATTACTGCA
This sequence comes from Trichonephila clavata, assembly GCA_019973975.1. Classification (NCBI taxonomy): domain Eukaryota; kingdom Metazoa; phylum Arthropoda; class Arachnida; order Araneae; family Nephilidae; genus Trichonephila; species Trichonephila clavata. Next base: position 14,327 of record BMAO01027745.1, on the reverse strand, counting down.
GATTGTGTATCATAACACTTCGCAACTGTGGCAGCAGGAACGAAACAATGCAAAATACTCTCTTATTGCTAAGGTCACGTCTCGACATGAGCCTGCAATGTTGTGTATGAAGATCGGAATTTTGAAATACTTGGCTAAGTAAATGTCGCCAAATAAATATTGAGCAATTCAGTATTCTTACAGCTGAATCCATTGATTGGCATCAAATGGTTGCTCGACGGTATTTTTATAAAATCAAATCATGATCTTAAAATAAGTTCTAAAAAAGGTCTTAATCTAAGTTGCAATGGTAACCTAAGCTCAAACACTTTGTACAAGCATAAAAAATGCCGTGATATTAACTTCCCCAATATCAAACAGGATATTTCGTATATCAACTATATTTGATTTGTAAAAATCAACCCTTCTTTCCTCTTAAACGCAATATGTTCCATGCTTCGTGAAATATTTTGAATGACATTTAAACAAAGTTAAGAAAATTTTTCCTTCTTTAAAAGATTGAAAATATGAGTAAATTATATACGACAAAAGTTAAAATTGCAAAAGAAAAAAAGATTTCAATCATTCATTACATAAGATTTCTTTTAATGGTAAAAAATAATGAATTTTGTTAGTATGATAATCATGTTTCACAATCCTTTTATTTAAAATATACTAATAACTATAACACATACAAAGTTTGAAATGTTTCATTTGGCGTGAAAGGATTTACAATCTTAAGCCATTGGACTTTTAAGACAAACAACAGTTTTCAGCTCAAGCACAGAGAATTAAGTTACTTTTTAATAGAACCAGATTCCAAGTTTTCTACACTTTTTAAAAATTAATATTTTTTATAATCAACTATTTGATTTTATAACTGATTAACTAAAAATTTATTTTATAACTGACCTGAAGTCGACCTGAAAAATATATAAATTTTAAATTATGAGGGGAAAATGTTTTATCTGGAATTTAGAAACGTACAAAAATATCTCTTATGGGGGGGGGGTACATTTTGAAAAACACGCAGACAAAATCGCCAAAGGGCAATCTCCAGGGTAAAAATTTAAAAAAGAAATCGGTTGGTCATTGAGGAGAAGTAACCCCATCCCTGTGTATGCCACTTCTGGAGTTCAAATTTAGGATCTTTAAACTTTGCTGCAAAATCATAATACTACGAACATCAAGACCAACCTCCAAATCCTACACGCAACAAACAAAATCAAATTTTGTAACGCAAATTGCTCTTTAATAGATTGATGAAAAACTTAGCCCTGTCGGTTCCTACCTCTAATATTTAATTTTGAAGAGCCCGTGATACTTTAATTGCTTGTCTCAAAAATGATTCAAAATGAAAATTTAATACTTGAATAAAAAGAATTAATTTGAGTTCAAGAAAAGTTATCACACCACACTGACCTGTTTAAATAAACCTTAATCTCCCCCATGCACCAGAAACAATTTCTCATTCCACCCAAAACAGCTGTCGGCGCCGTTTAAGAGTTGACCAAACACAATCAGAGCCCCGAACCTACCGCCAATTCAAGTGGTAGCCAAACAAAGTGGTCTCCACTTTGAAAAAATAGAAAAAGAAAGCTACTAAAAACGAACAAAAAATAAGTTCTGTGCGGTTTCCGCGTGCACCAGAGTTTCCTGACCACTCGACAGTTAGTCAGTTGACTGTAATTACTCATAGAAGGTCACAAAAAAAGTGTTCCTCTTTCTGAAGAATACAAGGGTTGTACCTGGTTTTTCGATCCTTACGCGTAGGATGAGTACTTGTTTCTATTCTCTGGAATTGACCTCCTTTGGAAACAGAAAATGGCGCGATTCGTCATGCCTTTTAACGTGTAAATACATTGCCCTGAGGGGTTGATTTTTGACGTTCCAAAACACGAAGGGGTGGAGTGAGAAAGTTTCTTGTTCGATGTTCCATAGATGTTATTAATTTTGAGAACTGAGTGACAAATGGCAAGCGAGATGGGATGTGGGATTGACCTATATAAGAAATGTTTTTTCGTGTATTACAGAAGTAATTTGAAGGTTGGGTTAGGCAGAAGTAAATTTTGCTGCCATGTTCTCGTTGTATTGAGTTTTTGCGTTTTGAAAGCTTATATCAATGCATCAACATATAATTTCCTCATTTTTAGAGTCTTCTGTACAGTGGAGTACACAGGGGGGGGGGGGATCACACCTCCGTATAGCAACGCATTTTTAATTTATACTATACGTATTTAATACGTATAAGTGTTTTTTTTTTATAGAATGTAACTCCTTCACAAAAGAAATCTATATACACCACTGCTTCTGTGTCTAAGACCCGTTAGCCTAAACCAGTGGATCCCCCAGAGGTCTATGACGACCTGCAAGGGGTCCACGCGAGTGAAAAATAATGTGGGGGTCCATGAGGTGTAAATGGGGGTCTATGATAGAGGTTCTCATTAAACCAGATCATGACGTTAATCTTTAAAAAAATTTGATCCAGTGGGAACCAGATTTTACCAATTTAACATTTACTAAATTTAGTGAGGTTAGTTTGTGGTTACTAGGTGACAACATAAATTTTATTAATACAAGGACCATTTCAGCATTTCTTTCCAAAATTAAGCTAAAGAAGTATAATATTGGGCATCGTGAATTTTCTCAATTTGTCACAGTCTGTCAGGATATTTTGACCTACGTTTAACATTTAAATGCCCCTACTCAGACTTTGAAATTAGGTTTGAGCTTGTTTTTTTTATAGTAACACAGAAGTAGACAATGATTTCAAATAGTCACTTTGAAAAAAAAATGTGTCATATTGCAATAGGAATTGATTGGAATAGGTCCTAATGAAGATGTTAATATAAAGTTTAGAAACGGATGTCAGCAATTTTGGCTTTAAAGAGACATATCTGATATTTGTCACAAATTATGGAATATCGTGAGAAAGTTTTTAATTGTGTTTTTCCTTGTGAGAGGGAGTTTCACTGAGTTTTTCAATCTCAAAAATAAAAAAAGGAAAAGAAGAAAAAAAAGTGGACACTTACTAACAAAAGGTTAGGGTTAAACCTGACAAGATTGATATTAAATGATGAAATTTTGTTATTGAAGCACCAGATTCATCCCTCTCTTTAAAAGCATTGTTTGTTCAGTTATTTTGTGCAATAGTTATTTTATGTATTGATTTGATTTTAATTTTAATTCATTAACACGGACTTAAGTTTTAAACGCAGAACTATACTTCTTTACAGTTAGAAATTTAATTTTTTGAAAGTAGTAGCACCAACTATCAAAAAGACATTTAAGTTGATAAATTTGAAAAAAATTAATATTTGGTAGGCAGGGGTTTACCCGAAACCGAAAAACATGGCAAGGGGTCTATGAGACAAAAAAGTTTGGGAACCTCTGGCCTAAACGTAAACTGGATTTAAGATTTTCAACATCATTTTCAATCAAATGGATAACAGAATTTTTGCATAAAACAAAAAATTTCAATCCGTGTACATACTGTTAGCGTACATAATGTGAAAAATGCATATTATGCATAAGAAAATAAATACATCACGAAAAAATAACAAATATACTGAAGCAATAACACACTTTCACTTCAGTAACTCATTATGTTTTGTGTGTGTGTGTAAGCAATGAGTTTCACATTTTGTTAACTATATTTTATTAAAATACATTTTAAACTATATTCTACATTTTTATACTTATTTTCTCTTTTTCAAAAACCTATATTTATTCAATAATTTTAAAATGATAAGGCTATAAGTATAACAAATGTACATATATCATAATTTCAACATGGATTTTTCTAAAAACATTTATTTTCCCCTTTGGGCCATATATCAGGCGAAGCCAGCTTTAAGAGTGATTTCTATTCAGATGCAATAACAGATACGACATCTTGATATTTAAGAAATAATAAAAAAGTCTTAAGACTCCCTAAGATCAGCCATTATATATAAGATCACTATTTTGAATACATGGGCGTAATGATGAGTAATCCGAAAGAACTTATACTTTCCTCCGCAAATTCTAGACTAATTGCGTTATTTGAATGCAATACAGTGCACCAAAATAAGAAAAATAATGAACAGAGAGGTTTCAGTAGAATTATATTTTCTTTCAGGTATTTCTGAAAATATCTTTTTTAATATTTGAAAACTGAAAAACAAATATTAAAATAGAGGCGGAAATTCTTGTTCTTCTAAGAACAGGAAGAAAAATGCTAGTGCCTTCATTAACTTTTACTCTTTTTCGGATGCACTTTTCTTTGCATTTAAATACATAAAACAGTCTAGATCAGAAGAGGAGAATAGAAATTCCACATGACTAACATTAATTACGTCTAAGAATCCAAAAAGACCAATAGATGGAAGCCTTAATCGAATGAAATTTAATTTTTTGACACTTTCACTTTAATGAAACTTAACCAATGAACTCACATTACAAGAAGTAACTGAAACACACACTTGCAAGATTATATTTTCATTTCAGAACAAATGTAGTCCCAATATATATATATACTTGCATATATTTTCTTCATTATACTGTGGTTTTCTTTGAAACAGCGATTTGGTGGATTGCATCAATTTTCATGATGGTTTTATGGGTTTAGGTGCTTTCTTTTCTCATATTTTTAAGCCATCTTTTCTTAAATATTTAAAAAAGTGTGTGGATGGGTATATTTTTGTATCAGTATAACTCAATTATATTGAAAGATTATCATTCTCTAACGGCAATTTTATCCTTCATCAAACATTATTCGAAATAATAAATTTTGAAATCAATCTCCATAATGGAGGAAATTTTACAAAATAATGCTCTACTATATATGAAGAAATTGGTTAGTGTGTATGGTAATTCAAACCTATCTACAATTTTTTTCCGATCTTGATGAAATTTGGCTCACTTGACCTTCGAACCAAGAGAGAAAGGCCATAAAATTTCAAAAACCACTCACAGGACTTCCATACTTCAATTTCACAGATCATCTCGGCATTCTGGTAGTCTTCAGTAATGATACCTTTCGGAATTCTTATGGTAACCCTGATGATCTGACAGTTTTTATGCTAATTTTTATTTCTTTAAGCACTGATTTGTAGTCATTTTGCTTCTTGTTTCACCTGATTTTTTTTTTTTTTTTTTGATTACATGGGGTTTCTAATATTGGGTTAAAAAAAGAATTTTTAAAGGTTTGTGTGTGATCGTCGAATGACTCACCGTTCATAAAAAGAAATAACTGCCTGAGATTCTGAAAGAACTAACCCCTAGATAAAGTCTCTACACTCCTCTGTATATGGCTTAATTATATATTAGTAACCAATACTTAAAAAAAATAAAACCCTAATACCTATAATAATTAATAGGACCGGTTAAAAAAGATGTCTTTTTTTTTTTGCTGCGCAGCATTAAAACATTTTATTTTGCAGAAAGAGGGTAAAGATTTCATAAAAACTTCCACTCATGGGATTTGTATTTTTTTATAAATCACAGAACAAATTTTTCAAAACATTCAACGCCCGAGCAAAATAGGGTATTTGAACCAGTTTAAAAAATTTCTAACTGAACGTGGAATGGGATTACATTCCTGTGACGTCATGGTCACATGATAATTACAAACATGTTCCCAACCAATCAGCTCATGCGATTCGTTCGCTGTTGCCAACTTTTGCTTTACAAAAACTATTTTGAAAAAGAACATATTTGTCAAAGATGACACACAAATGCAAACAAGGTACACTAAACTTAATAATACAGTTTAATGCAAGATTTTTTTTTTAATTTTGAAAAACCCTTTGAAGAATTTTAATATGTGGACATCACTTCTATCCGATTATCAAATCTGAAATTTTATTTCAATTTTGTAAGTGGAACAGGTGCAAGTCTAATGTCAGTTTTGAATTCAATGAAGAGCACGTGACTTTATTTGTTATGAGACCCCATCATATATTTACCTCATTACATTTAAGGCGATCTTGAATTAATGGGCATAACTCTTGATGTGTTTCTTTACTTTCTCAAATGAAAACGGTGTCACGTGTTTTTCCTTATTACATCATAATTTGTGTGACGAACCGATAGCACTTTTTGCGAAAAATGTACACACATACACTCAGCGGCGTATGGACAAAGAAAGGAACCAGTAGCAATAATATTTCGTTTTGATTTCCACGAAGATTAAGCCCATTTCCCGGAACACCATCAGCTGTTGTTACTACTATCACCATTTCCGAAACCAATTTCGACTTTTTTTTGTAACGCTTGTGGTTTTGAAACTATGACGAAACACAAATGAATATGGATTGGGAAAGGGAAAGGGGAAAAAATCGAGTTTTGATCAGAAATAATTACATTTCCTTTTCTTTTAATTGAGTGGGTAATTAATAGCGATTTGTATGAAAAACAAAATATAATGGATTATAGATAATATACCCTATTTTATACTCGGAGAGGTTGTGAAAGATGACCATAAACGTGGTATTTTATACAATGCTTAATGTTAATAAAGAAATTGAATATACGTATATTGAAATTTTTAATAAACATGTTGGTCTCTGGTCTCAAACCTATGACCCTTCGGCAACGAAAATCTTTGTGCAATTCATTGCACCCCTATGTGAGTGAGTGTTTATCAAAGTCGTGCTCTCTAAAGCAGCACGATGGTTGTTGGCAATGGACCTTGCAATTTTGAACCATGGTCAAGTGACGAGGACGACACATATGAGCTGGCCCTCTTTTACCTACCACACCATAAGGAGGAATATGCGCCTCGACAGAATATAGATGCATAAAAAGCACACAAGTTAAGTCCGGTTCGAACATTCGAACATAATGTGAATACAAGTTAATAAATTTTCCATATCAAGTTGGTTCAGTTAAAAAATATTTTATTCAAGAGAAAGAATACAATATAAATGAACTGAATAGATTTATGTATTATTCATTAACCCCACACTACGATACTGCATGAGAAATACTGGCAACATACCTCGTAATTTTGAACCAAGAATGAATGACAAGGGCGTCATTCGAGCTGTCCAGTTTCTCACATTACGTCAACGTGAAGACTGAGTGAATGTTAATGAACGTCACATGATAAAGTAACAGGAGGCTATTGGCCTCGGACAAGTGACGAGGACGACTTCAGAGCAGGTAGCCCCCGACCCCTCACCAAACTACCACAACACGTCAACGGGAGGACTTTGAGTGTTTGTTAATGTCGCAAGAAAAGCCACAAGGGGGCTACTGAGTGAGAACTTTGAACCTCGACAGATTTAACGTGGATCACCCCCTCTGGACGATGAGTCTTAGTTCTTTCGAATCCATGATTCAAGATAATGGCTACTCAGCTATCGATGCCACCAGATGAACTGAAAGTCTGCCTATAAAAGCCACCTGGAGCAGTAGCGCACACAGGGAAGGGGGAGGGGGACTCCCCGTGTTCGGATCCCTCCCCAAGCTCTTGGGTTTTTTTTTATTGATTATAATCCTATGTAAGCAGTACGTAATATTATTAAGTATTTATTAATAATTAATTTTATTTACTAATGCGAATTATTTATTCAATAATTCATTTATTACTGGTTTTTGTTTCAGAAAATCAACAAAATCAAAAGAATATGTTCGGCGGCGTATTGGAGCATGATACCAGAATGGTAGACTTACGAACCTGCCCCCCCACCCTGAAAAAGTCCCTGTGAGCACCACTGGCCCTAAAAGCAATAAAACCTATAGAGACACTGAATATGTTAAATTTAACCTAAACCTTAAAAAATAAAATTTTTATTTAAAAATAAATTATTAATGATTTTTCTCAGAGTTTTATTTCAAGCACGGAGAGAGAGCGTTAGTTCTCACACATTTTTAAAAGAGAAATATTGACATGACTTTGGAGTATCCAGTGCCAACTAATTATGCGGCAGCCATGCGAATAAGCAGCAAAATTAAAATTTATACACAAACAAAGTGATAACTAATGACTTTTCGTCTTTAAATAAACGAAGCAATAACACGCATTATTTTATGTAAGTGACACCCAGTAGACCTTTTAACGCTAATCTTATTTTACACAAATTCGTTTTAATTACATGTAAAGCATTCACCCAAGAAAAAGAAAGAAATGCGTGGAATAGTTAAATTCGTTAGTAAAACTTTTAATTGGGAAACTGAGAACGAAAACACAAGATATAAATTCGAGCAAGATTAAGAAATAAATAAAACTATCCCATATGTATCATCTCCATCATGGATAGCAAGCGAACCATATCCGAGGGGAGTTCAAATTGGCGACGTCCAGACTAAAAAGCTAGAGAGGACAGTGTTGGTACAATTCTGGATTGTTTTAAATCTGTCTGCTCCGAAAAAATAAGAAGAATCCAAAGGATTAGAAGTAAAAACTTTTTTTATTGAAAAATGATTCACTATTCATATTATATTCTGACTCTGCTGTCCGAGAGAGAGCGACAAAGAGTTTGACGTACTATTTGCTTAAGAAAAATCAATATTCTTTATCCAGTATGCCCCATATTTCATTTATCATGCCATAATGTCAAAACGGATTTTTTAAACTTTGCCAGTTAAACTCAATACTTTGAGAAAACTGTTCGATGAAAGAATACAAAGATGTTCCGAGTTTGGCAATTTATATAAATATTGACCAAAAAAAAAAAAAAAATATACCGAATTTAAATCTTGTACCTTAGTAATAGGAAAAAAACTGCCGGATAAATATAATTAAACTATCCTCTGTTGGCATCAACCTTTATCTTTTCAATGAATGATATTAATGGGTTTCACTTCTTGATAAATCTCGAAGAAAAATATTTCATTTCTAAACTATTACAAGAGCAGACTTGTGATAAAAGTCACGAGTTTCTGACAAGAAGGTCGTGAATTCGAAACTTGATTTCATAGATTATAGTGACGAATAATTTATCTGTTGTACATTGAATCAAACTGAGTATCAAATTTTCCCGCAAAACACAAAAAAATGAAATGTCAGCTAAATGCTTCGATTTAATGGCCAGAAAAATGTATCAAAATGGTTCGATTGTAACGAATTATCACGCGCATTTCCCTCAACTAACCTCTGGGGTTACTTTATTAAATGTTTGAAATGAGAACTTCGCCTTATTAAAGACCATGATCAGTGGCGCACACAAGGGGGTGTCCTGGGGGTCCGGACACCCCCTCCAAAGCCCTTGAATTTTTTTCGATTTATGATAATCCTACATGTATATAGTGTAGAATTTAATTAGGTACATGAAATTAACAATTTATTTTATGAATTAATGCTAATTATTAATTCAATAATTTATTTTTTACTGTTTTTTGTTGACAAAATCAGAAGAATCAATAAGCGTTGTCTTGAGATATGATACGAGATTGGGGGACTTTGGCGCTGCCCCCCCCCCGTTGAAAAATTTTTGTGTGCGCTACTGCGCACATGGAAACTTTAAAACTCAGTTCCATTTAACAGGCACTAGTCCCCTCCCCCTGAATACAAAAAAAAAAAGCTTTTTTTAAAAAATTACTAATTTAGAACAAAGATAGAGATCAGTTTTTCAGTACCATGAAAAATATTGAACAGAAGGAAAATAAAAAGCTGCTTTGTTTAACTTAAAGAAACAATGAAAAATAAACAGCAATAGAATAAGATGCAAAGCAAAAGTCTCATTCAATTAACATCCCAAGCATCTGTCGCGTTTTACCACAGACCCAAAAATCGTTCAATTTCTAACCCCAAACCACAACACGAGAAAGCCCAAAACCAGAAGCTCGTTCCATTAGACACACATAAAAAAAAGCCAATCTTCTACACAGGTGGTTACATCAGATAAAATCTAAACGTGTGTGTGTGTTGTGTGTGGAAGAATCCTCCAGGACAAATAAAATTTCCTCTGGATTCGGCCCATTCCATTATTTTCTCATAGAGCAGGTTTCCTATAATATCCATCGGAACACATATGAAAAAAATTACATTTGTTTTTTCTCCTTCCGACCTGCTATATTATTCCACATCCGTTCGCGAAAATATACATGGGGTGTTCATTTACGCGGCACACGAAATTTGTGGGTGAGTAGTGGGGTGTATGTGCCGGACGGGGGAATTAAGTTTGGGAAGGCGATCGGAAACGGCGATGGAGGGGAAATTGAGCGGATATGATGAGAAACCGTCTCTTTTCGTTCTCCATTACAGGTTGCCGCCATTGGCGACGCTATTGCTGTATTTGGCAGTTTTAGAATTTTTTTCTTTTTCTCTTGCTTACTCAAAAAGAAATTTGGAAGCTTTTTGAATGGGACATAGTCTTTATGGAACATACAATTTCGAAGACAAAAAAATGGGAGAATTAAAAAATTGGATAGACGTCCATTGTAGTACGAAAATCCAAAATTTCGCTTTTTTTAAAAAGCTCTTCTCGATTGACTGCAATAATAATAATAAAAAAAAAAAAAAACATGTAGCCTTCAGACGAATACTTCCTAATCTATTCACAATAAAATGTGAATTAGATGCTTCATATAAAACATATTTAGGAACAATTCAAATTAACCTCTTGGCATACAAATAAAACCGAATTTAATGCACGTGCCTTTTCCTCTGGGAATGAAAATTTCCGGTACCGTTGAGAAGGGGGTTAACATTAAGCATTTTAAACATAGCCGTAGCTACCTCCGTATCAATGATACGGGGCCCTCGATCTAAAGGGGCCTCAATTGCAAAATTTTGGCGCTTTCAAATAAGTTTTATTATTGGAAAAAGGGCCCGCAAGGAATTTTGACACAGGGCCCACTAAAGATTAACCACGCCAGTGATGTTAAGCAAAACAGAATCGACACATGATTCTCGGCATCCACCGGACAGTTTTTGACGTCTCGAAGACGTTTAAGTCTACAATGGCACGTCATAATATGTCAGGTGAGTGAGTGAGTTATATTAACATTGCATTATGAAACAATACCAGGTCAGTTGGCGAATATCTCGTAATTTTGAACCACGGTCAAGTGACGAGGACGACCATTGCGCTGGTACACCCCTTCTTAAACTACCACAATAAGGGAACGGGAGGACTTAAAGCCTTAACAGATTTAAACGTGTATGAGCCCCTCTACACGACAGGTCTTCAGTGACAAGGGCTAAAACTCATGACATGCCTGCCACCAGTTTCACCAGTCTACATCAAAGAGGCACTTAACAATTTCAGATTTTAACGGGATATAAGTAGTTATAGTTTATAATGCAAGACATTTTTCGTAAAAATTTCAGCAATCCTTATTTTAATCATGGTGATACGCAGTGAATACTATCACGTACTCAATCGTGAGAAAATTACTCAATTATCATAGAAAAACAATAAGATCTTAAAACCAGCAGTTCCCTAAAACAATTTTTAATATGAGTTGATAACTACTTAATATGAGTTGAAGAAAAAAAGGAATGAAAAATTTCTTTATTCAAGCATAGTAATTTTTTGAAAACTTCTGGGACTTAGACTTCCTTCTTCGAAAAGTCAGACTTCAATAAATACATACATAAAGATTTTTAATTAAAACTGGGGAAAACGACCTAAAAAAACAGAAGAAACTAGAAAAGGACGATCCAAAACATTAGTCTGCATCCAGGAGAAGCCTAATAAAATTGAAAGCAATAACAAATTGGTGTCGGTAGGACATAAACCATTCCGGGAAGAGGCAAGTCCAATATTTGTATCTCAGGGTGCCCTTTTATCTCTATTATCACACCCAACCCAGTAGGCGCGGCGAAACCGTTGCTTAATCAAATAAAAGGAGCGAGCACCACTTGAAACAACGGAGCGTCTAGACGAACAGACGCTTAAATAACCCTTTTCTTTTCTTCACTTTCCATATAAAAAATATAAAAGATCTGAGGTTCTTAATGATTGTGTGTATATTTCTTCGATCTTATTCATTAAAAGATGTATCTCGAGATGAGGCAAAGAGTTTAACAAAAATTTGATAAAAGTACAACTCCATATAAATATGCTCTGTTAAACACTTGCCATAACTGTATTTTAGATTGGGATAAACATTGTGTATAAGGACTAAAAAGAGAAGTGTACATGTGGAAGTGTGCGTGCGTGCCGAGTTGACACCCCACTCTCCTAACTGCCACATTAAGCCTCGCCACATTTAACGTGCCTCGGCCTACTCTACACGGCGAGTCTAAAGGAAAGCATGACAAGTTCAACAAAATCTAGCTGTCAAAATACATATGCAAATAAAAAAAAACAAGTTTTAATTCGGTATTATTTGTTTATTTAAAGAGAGACGTACACTACCGAAAAATTTTAGGGCTACAGATCTAGTGGCGTAGACAGGTTGAACCTCAAAAATCAAACGCTGAGTACTCCACCGCATAGATCCCCCTCTAAAATAACAACACACATACGCATTCATGTTTATTTATCTCATTCTAATTTCGACAAACTTTTGATTGCAAACCCCTATTTTCGAAGCCGGGGGAAAGCGCTAAGTTTAGAATTGCTTTCGAAGAGTTGGAGGCGTAACAACAAAAATTTGGAAACTCTGAGAATTTAGTATTAGGACAAAACAACCATAAAATTATTTCTCATATTCCCCCAGTTCGCACTAAAAACTAGACTAGTAGAAAGACAACAACTTAGTTCGTACAATCGTGTCGAATGCATCGGAAATTGTCTCTAGCGAGTTCGAAATCTTTTCCATCAACAGGTATGGTGTAAAACAGGAGATTAGAAGCTACCTACACATTTAATTCAGTTGGCTTAAACAGCCAAAAGCAGTGTTTATGGATGTCTGGAGAATTAAAGAACAATTCACACCATATTTTTAGTAACCAGACAGTTTAGGATGATGAGCAATAGTGTGATCTTACACTATTAAAATTCGAAGGTAAACAAACGTATCTATCTATCTATCTATCTATGTGCGTCTATCTTCTCACGAACCGCACCACGCAGAAAGTCGCGGAAGGTACCAAAAGATCGGGAATTTTCCGGGGAAGCCGTATTGCCCATTTATATTCCGATATTGTAATTAGTTGAAAAGATATTAATTAAAAACCTTAAAAAGCCTAATTGTTTTAACTCCTACCGGTTGTTTACTTGGCGGAACTTCCGTTCCGTTTCGGCCGAGCGGTGATCCGACGTTTTCGACCATCTTAAAATTGTCATCCAATTTTCGGTGTTGAAATCAGACAAAAAATAATTACAAAATCGGAAAGATCATTTATTTCGCCACGATACGGTATAATTTTTTTTGTAAAATAACGATATTTTCTATTTTTTTTCGAATTTAAAATAGTGTTAAAACTGATGCGTTTTTATGAAAACTATTTCTAAATCGTTGCGTATGAATTTCTTTCGTGTTATTAAATTGATATTCTACACTAATTAACTTCAAGCCTTTCTCTTTTAGATCCATTCATTTAAAAAATAAAATTCCCAAAACTTTTTTTTAAAGAATTTTTAAAAAGTAGTCCCAATTTTTACTTCACATTGAATAACTTCGTCATTTATGAAGGTAATCTCACAAAACCTTTTTTCCGTGTGTAAAGTAATATTATCCGTAACAAATGCGAAGATTGAAAAAATTGCTTCAAAATTACGGATTTTAAAAAACATTTTGTGATTTTCGTAAACTGATGTTTTTCTGAGAAATAAATTAAAAAGTAGTAATTTGTACATTTTTTATTTCAAAGTACGTTATTTTTGCAAATAGTTGATGATGTTTGAGAGCATTAACGTAAAAATTATGCTCTTAAAATGAAGGTAATGATTTTTAAAATAATTTAAAATACGCGATTTTACATTTAGCCAAACATTGGCGTCGAAAATTAGCTTTGCGCCAAAGACAGTTGACCTGTTTCGCCTTCGACCGCATCTAACTCAAGGGTTACGCTAAAAAAATTCTGCCTTAAACAGGGGGAAATCAGTAACTTTGGCGAGTAAAAAAAAAAATGCGAGTGAAAAAGTTACTTTTTCGTCAATTTTTCTTTATATAATTTTCAAAATTAAATAACTATATATGTCAGATTAAGATGATAAAATGCATTCAATGCATTTCTGAGATTCATTTAAAATATTTATCAGTATCGAAATTTTTGTTCTCTTTCATAAAACTTATAGTTTAGCGTTTTAAAGTAAACTATATTTCTTTTTTTGAAATATAAAAAAAAATGCGAGTGAAACAGTTATTTTTCCTTTAATTTTCGTCAATTTTTCTGTATATAATTTTCAAAATTAAATAATTATATATGTCAGATTAAGATGAAAAAATGCATTCAATGCATTTCTGAGATTCATTTAAAATATTTATCAGTATCAAAATTTTTGTTTTCTTTCATAAAACTTATA